>SJJU01006028.1:0-18141 GCA_012932125.1 Conopomorpha cramerella | reverse complement strand
GACATTTCCGCAACGCAACTACTCGAATGTCAGTCGGAAAGACGTAGGACACTTGTATTGATTACGAAGATTTGAAATTGACAGCGTGCGTTCGTGCGGACATCGCATCGGACCGCATCGCATCAATTTGTTCACTGAGGACGTAGGGTTATGGTCTGCACAAGTTTGTGTGCGTGTTTTACTTCTCTGCAATACCGTTTCGTAGCATACCTATATAGACTTTGAAACGTCTTTTTTTACTTTACTTATCCTATTTGGTGTATCTATAGCAGAAATCGCACTGACAACTTCTGATTGCAAAGTCGAGGCACCTGACAACATGCAACAACTATAGTCGGATTTTTAATTAGATTCCAAAAGGGGTTGCCGTTGCTAGAATAAGTTGGATAAATAGTAGTACTACAATTTACTAGATAATGGATATAGTTAGTTTTTCCCTACGAAATGTTATAGATAACATGTTTACTGGCTGTTAAAACTCACTTACTTTCGTGAAATTACAAAGTGTTAATTAATATTTCAACATAATTATTTTGTTGAAGTTATTTACAATTTGTAATGGCAACTTTGCAGGTCTTATCAACATTTTTACATCTAACTTATAGAGCTACCTACTGGCACAAAAATCTTTTTTGTGAATAAAATTTGTGAAAATATTGTAGGTTAGCTAGCTGCATGGTGTTAATAATGTCAATCAAATATTGTCAGTTCAGCTGTGTCAGCATACAATATTAATAAATACTGTTTGTCCAACTAGGCATAGAGGTTTATTGGCGAGGGGGAGACCGGTTAAAGCGGACGCAGAGTAAAATGTATTAAATTATGTACGTTAAAATATCATAGTTGTTTTATTTTTCTACCTCATAACATGGGCTTTTAACACAATAAGTATGCCTTTATTTAGATCCATTTAATAATCTAACTTGTTCAAAAAAATTTAATGTTGTGAACGGAGAATATATTGTTAGTAAAATATCAGAGTCAATAATGATTGTTGTATAAGTAGGGATTGTTCAGTAGACAGACTGAAATCTCCCAAACATGTTCTACTGCTAACACCATCAAGGCTTTACAAAGAAAATATACCTAGGTAGGTAGGTACTTATTGTTGACATTATATTATGTGATATAATATAAGTAGTATTTATGATTAGAAACATGTAGGTAACGAAAATTAAGAATGTTAAGTAAATATCTCATAAACTGCCAGTACCTAACCTATTCATTTTATATAAAAGACGTAAATAAAATAAGAGCCAACCAAACCAAAGGTTGGTTATATCTGGTACGTCACATTGACATTGACATTAATGACAGTGACAGTGTCACATCGTTGGTAGATTTTTTGGAATATAACTAGAAATCCGACTTTAGGCAATATACCTATACCAAATAATTCTACTACCTAAGTCATAAACGTGAAAGTTTGTTTACATGCATCGATGTTTGTTACTCTTTCACACGTAATTTAACATAACTATTCCGTATCGGAATCAATACGCTATGTTTTATATCGAATTTTCTAGAGTAACGAGATAAACTGCGTGTAACTGTATAGCTGTTAGTATTATTACGAATTCGGAGAATCGTACAATCACAATCATGCCATCAATCCCCTGGATACAATGCACGTTTACTGGGCACATAAAATAAACGCCACATACAATGGTGCTCAGTATAGTGGGTAATAACATTCTGTACAAATATAATCTATAGACAAATATTAGACTTAAACCTCTATGATAGATGATAAGTAGGTGGGTTTTCTCGTGCAACGATTAAGGGTAGGAAACTTTGACGCACGGAAACAATCCTCCCCTTTTGCGAATGATTAAAAACACTTAGCGTGGTCAAGTCAAATACATACATATTATCAGAGTTTAACAATAGCTATCTTCATTAGGTAACGTCATAGTTAAATTGAAGTGCCCTATTTAATTATTACTTAGTGACAGAGTAAAATGTTAGTGTCGGTTATGGTGTGCATGCTGTTATAACCGATAATATAATTTTACTAACACCTATGAGAGTGTAGCAGACTTGGCCACCAGATGGTAATGGAGTCTTAGCACTACAAAATCTCTACACCCAGTCCTATGTTATGGCCCCTTTGAAATGAGTATGATGAACATTGGTGTGAATTGATTTATAAGCTGCCCAATGTTTGTACAGAATTTACACGTCGTAATAAGAACATGTGTCACCACGTGTGTTTCCCGTCTTGAGGGTCGTAAGAGACGACCGAGGGAGCTCTCCAGAGGACGGGCAGCAGCGCTCACTGTGAGTTAAACCACAACACCACTGCGATCGCCAACCCGACCCCGACCCGAGCCTGACAAGCGTGGCGATTATTGGCATTTCCCCCGATTGATCATGGAAATCAATTGGGGTAAACCCTCATCGCAGTAGACTTCATGTGGCTCATGATTATGAATAAGATGGAATCAACCCTTATCGTAGTTTCAAGAGGTCAAGTGACACTGACAGATATCACTACGCGATATTATTATGGCTCCGGACAGCGCCTAAAATAATAACGCAATCGCTTTATGTTTCCCCGTATTTATAGGGGGTGATGTCTCACGATATAGAAATTGATGCAGATAAATTTGTCCAATACGAAATAAAAAAGAAATAAGCATTTAGCAACTAAAGATCAAAAGTTTTTTTTATTAGCTTACTGAATCCCACTGCAAGCCTCTCTTCCTTTTCTCCACTTACTGCGTAAATCAAATGGCTGAAGTATTTTTAAGTAAATTTACAGTCTATTGGATAATAAAAGAACGAATAAAAGAAAGTTTTGTTAGTTGATAATTTAGAGCCATCTAGTGACATAAAATAAATTTATGAAACTGGTCTTTTCACCACTAGATGGAGCACGTGCACATTACAACTAGTGCCCTCTATCGTTAATAACAAAACTATATAAATATGATATTTAAATATGAACAATAGGTGGCGCTTTCAGTGATGTCAAACTGCCATCTCGTGGCAAATAGCAACATCTATAGTAAACATCTGTCCCATATTTTTCAACTGGCAACACATACGAAGAAAATTAAAAAAAATATATTGACCGACCAAACGGCACGGTAAGCTACGGCATTGCGGTAAAAAATAGAGAATTTTCATTTGTAACTCCAGCGTTTTCAAATGTATGAGACTAATGTAATGGTGTTTATACGGTAGCCCACATTGTGCAAATGTTAAAACTCCAACGTAACAATGACTTCCAATAATAATATGTTTTCCGGTAAGGATACTGCTAACGTCGACTATCCGACACAATGGGCACTCAATCCCTCTGCCTATCAAAATATGGATGCCAGCAATGTAGACTGGGCAGCATTAGCGCAACAATGGATCGCTATGAAAGAAGCAGCTGCTATTGTGGCTACGGAAACAGTGTCAAAACCCGAAATCGAGAAAGGCGAGGCTCCCATGGAAGTAGAAAATCTAGAAAATGCAAATTCCGATTCTCAATCATCAACCGGTGAAGCTTGGAGCACTGGCAGCGCTTCATGGGGCAACAGTAACTGGAACCAATGGGGTAAGTAGATCAGAACAAGATTAAATTGCATTTCTTTTTCTTAAATTTTAATGTTCCACAAGCTTGAGAATTTCAACAGCTAAAATGCTTGATAAACTGTGTACTTATTTATCTATTTTTGTTTTTCTATAAGTTCTAAAATCATAGATTGATTTGCATAGTGTGCTCCAAACCTACTATGAGAATGTATTGTGAACAAAGAAACAGTGCAACTTGCGTGTAATCAGATGGTATACAGGGTAAGTCACCTTGGGTCTCCAAAATACTACACAAAGCCACAATGGTATAAATGCACTATTTGGCCTTGTGGAGGACCTAGGGTGGTAGGTATTGCTCTACCTTCTAACATAAAAAATGTACATATTGATTCTGAAGTTGCAGATAGCGCCCAGACAAACTAACTGACTAACATATTAGATTTATTTGGAAAATTCTGTCATCATCATTATGTCTGCCCACTAAAATCCACCTCTGGACAAAAATTCTTTAACTTTTCGTAATCCGCACTGCCTGGGTGATACAGGTTGTATTACATTGTCAATTAAATTGGATCCTTACTAAGACCAAAGACAAACCAAAAATAACCAAAGGTAGCAACCATTTTTAAAACCTAAACAGATGTTTAGTAAATCCAATTATACCTAATACCTACATAGAACACAAATACCACTTACTTGTTATTCTATCTGAAACTGTGGTTTGTAACCTGAAATTTGACTTAAATGGCTATATTACATTATGATGCAGAGAGTCCTGCACTTGTGTCATAAGAAGATGAGCTCCATTACAATGATTTATAATATTTGCAGGTTGGAGTTGGCCAGCAGGGATGGATCCCAAAGATGCAACTGCACCACCAATTCCACCCCTGATGGATGGATTTCCTATTCCTACAGATACACCAACAATGCCTGGGTAAGTCACAGCTAATATTTTGGTTACTGTAGGGTAGAGAAAAGCTACTGTTAAGGTCTGCCATAGTGTAACTTTTTTATCCTTTTTCTTTACCAATTTTTCATATTACATGAATGGACTGTGTGTTAGTGAGTGCCCTGCAATTCCACTTGTTGTTTCATATACAAACTTTTATGGTCACAAAATTCTGATAAAAATAATATTATACTTTCTTAGTGGAACTCTACCCCAAAATTATACCCCTTACCATGTATGCCAGATGCTGGTGTATTTACATAGATAAATAAAACACCCAGACGCACACACAACACATTACTCAGCTCATCACTAAAGCATTATGTCGTCTGGGAAAATCAAACCCCTAATTGCCAGACTAACCCAGTGCTGTATCAGGGGTCCCCTGATACACAAATAATCCACACATCTGGGAAAACATATATCTTCATCAGATGAGGTGGTGAATCTCAGTATCAAAAAAGTACTTGCTTTTGTAAAGGTCAAAATTGATACTGAACTTTAAAGGATTAAGTAGGTGGCGATCACAATAGATCAGCAATGGTCGCAGTGATACTGGGGACAACAGGACCCTTCAGAGCCACACAATACAAAAAAAAATTGACAGTCTAGATACAGATACCCTGACCACTAGTCCTTGCCAGCCATATTATTTTTTAATGAACATAAATCTTTTAAAGGTACACAACTGCCACAACACCTGGTCCAACATTCCAGCATGGATATTGGACAGCACCACAAGTACAAGGGGATCAACAGAAGTCTTCCAATAATAGAAGTAGTAGTAAGGGACGAACAAAGAACAGCAGAGACACAAAATCAAATAGTAGACCACATAGAGGCCAGAGGTAAGCATAGCAAATAAATAAATGCCTTCCTATATAAATTTTACATTTGAAACCTTCACCAATAAGGTTCTTGCTTTGTGTGTGCACTTACCCCAGATATTTGTTTTATAGGCGATTTTACTATTTACATGTTAGTTTTCATTCTCTTACTATTACTACAATTTTTTTTTGTGAGTTGTTTGATTTCATTTGCTGAATGACATTTAAGATGTGGCATAATATTAATTGTTGATTTTTTTTTTTTGTTGATTTAAAGGGACAAACCTCTGGTGGTACCACCTCCTCCTGCAATATCCATAGACCCAACCATGGCGTCTATGGCCACCCTTGATGCTGCCAACAGGAAAAAACTTCCAGCATGGATCAGAGAAGGTAAAGCTGCATTTTTTGCTAGTATACTCCAAACATTCCACATTTTACTGTCAAAGTTCAGTTGCTCCTCCAATTCGTCTCGAGTCTTTTTCATGAAATTTCGTATGTAAATTGTTAGGGAAAAATTTCCATTAGGCAAAACTATCAGAACTAGCTAGAAAATTTTGAAACACAACAGTTAAGACCTGTAATTTTATACAATTCAGGGAACAATGCTTTAAATGGAAGGAATTAATGTTTTTCACATTTAAGGTCTTGAAAAAATGGAAAGAGAAAAGCAGAAGGCAATAGAGAGAGAGCAGCAGAAGAAAGAAAGGGAAGAAGCCGAGAAAGAAAAGAAGAGATTAGAAGAAGAGGAGCTAGCAAGACTGAAAGCTGAAGCTAGTGGTGTACCAATGATGCCTCCGAAGAGTAAATTTGTAAGTCACTTTATCGCTGCTTTCTTGATGATGGTAAACTTGGCCGTACAATCAAATCTGTTAGCAATATGTTGAACTAAATAACCGAAAATTGCTGATTTTTTTTCCGTAACAAAGGATAATTTTTGTATTCTTCGGGTAGTGATTGCCAATTGAATAATTAACCAAGTTTTATTAAATTATGTCAGGAGAGTGAGTCAGAAGCAGAGTCGGAGGAAGAAGAAGAAGAGAAGAGTCAAGTGGAGGAGCCCGCGCCGCGCTCGCGGGAGGACATACTGCAGGAAGTGGTAAGATACTCACCATCTTACTTACTATTACGGAAATAGTGTAATACATAGATAGGTATAAAGCGAACCCTAAAGGAGGTTGAACCGTGGGCATGAGCTTAGCAGGTCTCCGTTTCCACTTACAAATTATTATTTTTTTTTGTGATATTGAAAAGAACCTCTGCAACTGGTTGCAGCTATGCTGTCACTTATACTCGTACCTTGACAGTCTCAGGGTAATTGGTGGAAATGTACCTACTAATACATACATCAGTAATGGGCAATTTTCTTTGACGTTTTTCTGACAGATTTTCGGGCGGAGAACTGTCATTACTGTCAAACCTTGTTTGGAAAATATGACAGTTCTCCAACCGAAAATTTGTCAGTATTACGTCAAAGAAAATTCCACATTGTCTATGGTATAAGCGAGAGGTGCGACAGGATTGTGAACATTTATAAATGTGAATAAATAAAAATAAAATGATTTCCTTCACCTAACAAAACATGAATAATTATGGTATAGTCAAGATTACAGATACTTTTGCATGTGTAGGCTGCAGCCTAAACTATGGTCTCTACTTATCTGTTTGAAAGACAAGACAATGTGATGACTTGTTTTGTATGTAAGTACGTAAAAAAGACTATTATAACACATGTTTTGTGTTGCATTCTTCAGATGATGGCTGTGAGGCGGCCGCTCACTGAAATCCTGCTGGAGGTAACAGATCATGAGATTCAAATGGTGAGCCAAGAAGAACTGGCCCGCCATAACTCCCAACAAGGTATTACAGCCCATATAGCCTTAGGCCAGGCCTACCCGCCTCGGCTCAGTGTCGCAAGATCCAACATTGTGTATTGACTGAAAAAAAAAAAACAAAAAAAAAACTGTGATATTTATCTGTGATACGGCGAAACATGTGTGCCGCGGCGAAATGTTTCTTATTTACAACCTAACTGAGTCTTATTTCAGATGAACCTGTTACAGCACTCAATACAATGGTGTGTTTGTTATTAATGTTGGTTTTATTTATATGGTAAAAGCGTCGCGTCTCAACGCATTGAAGGCAAGCAAGTCCAAGGCGCTCTCGTCTATCACTTCTGGACTCGGTAAGTTGCCTTCCTACGCAAGTGTGCGATGGAACCATACCTTACTTCTCTGCATTATATGGAGACTACAAGTCCGTAGTTATGGGCTACTATGCCCTAAGAATGGTTTATTTCCGTCGTACATTTGCATACACCCTCCTTTGGCAGGCATTTCACAAGTCAACTAAAACCAGAAGACGCAGAATTGTATACATAAGTTAATTCTAATTAGGTACTAACAAAATTCGCCTACTGTAACCGTTAAACTACACTTCATTATAGTTTAAAAAAGAAAAGTAATTTAGCTGAAAGGGCCATTAAAAGTTTTATATATAGAAGCTATGTGTCGCTATTACGTATAATTTAGGTGTTCTGCAAAACTGTCACCTGGTGATTTCTTGACATACCGCACAGAAGTCAACCATCGGCAAGATTTTCAGAACTTTATATTTCAGATGTACATACATTATATAATACATTGCGTAAATAATGTACAAAAATGTGTCGTAGTGATTGATGTCCGTTAAAAAGGAATATATTGGTAAGAAAAAATACTATTAATTGGATACAAATATTATTGATAAAAAAAAATCATAAAAAGTTTTTTTGCTGGATGATCAACACTCCGGATTAAATTACATGTTTTAGTAATTGTGAAGTTTATTGTATTCTTGATGTTATGTTGTGTGCGCGTGCGCAGGGCTGGGCGCGTACGAGAGTAGCAGCGGGGAGAGTGCTGACGAAGAGGATAATGATGAAATAAGCGATCAACAGTTGCAGGTAATGTACCTTCTGTTTATCACTGTTCAAAACCTCTTGTATAATAATAATACCCATTATATTTACAACTGTCATATTGGTTGTTGCAAAGAAAAATGGTTTACGGTGATTTTTAAATTGACATTCCTATTTTTTTTTTAAATATTTAATGACCTGATTTGAACTATCGGCAACCGCATTACTAACGACTTCCTGATAAATTAGACCTTATCTGTATCTAGGGGCAGTTCATCAAGTACGTCATACGAATTTCATGTGATGTCACGAAACTTAGGCCTCCTCACACCCCTTGTCACACTTTGTCCCCCCTTTACGTGTGAGAAACTTTATGGGTGACCCTCTACCTAATAGGAAATTGTGCGTGTACCTACGTTTATTTACGGAATATTAAACCTGGTAAATATGAATATTGGGGGTAGAAGGAAAACATTGTGATGAAACCTGCTAACGTTGTGTGGACGATAAGCACATCAGAGCTATGTAGGTACAGTCGGCCAAGAAAATGGTCTATCAGTTTCGATGACACTTCCTGTGTCACTAAAACAACAATAAGGTAGAGTTGTTATATTGTAACAAGTAAACAATGAACCTTAATGTCTAATTACATTCATTCGAGTTTACCTCGAACCTTAGGCTGGTAGAGCAGATTCTTGGCCGACTGTACCTGATGATGTTAGGTCATACAATAATTAGATTTTGATGCTTCGAGCTTGGTAAGCTGTCGCGCTATTGAACTGTCCAGAATCTAATGTTTCGATATTGTAAACATCTGATATGTCGAAACATTCCATTTGTGGTGTTCGGGATTTAGTTATACCGCCAATAGCATTCAATCTCGAGGTCCCCACCCAGCCTTAAAATAACACGCGCATGTGATTAGAGCGTCTGTGGTCCAGTTGGTCGGATACTTGACTTGTAACCGGGAGGTCGCGGGTTCGAGTCCGGCTACTGGACGTGTACCAATGGGACTCTTTTTCAGAGTCTGTGTACGCAACGCAACGCTCGTACGGTGAAGGACAACATCGTGATGAAAACCGCACACCACAAGGTGTGTGAACCCTATAACGGCGATGGGCTCACCCCCTGTTACGTTGGGTTAAATACGCTCGGTGAACCGTGGGCATTTGCTAATCAAGCAAGTGCCTCTGCTTACCCCGCTTTGGGATTAAGAGGCGTGAAGTGTGTAGTCATAATGTGAATGATTTGTATAGGACACGATAGCACGGCGGCGGTCGGAGTTCGAGCGCACGTCGCGCGAGATCGAGGCGGCGGTGAGGCGCGCCGAGCGCCGCGAGGCGGGACACGACGACCGCACGCCCGAGCCCCACACACGTATGTCATCTCCTACCTACTATTTCATATCATTTTGTTCTATGAAACAAGTTTCTCACCTACATTTCGCATAGAACAAAGAGGACCCAATACGAAACATGTCGAATTTGTAATTTAAGTTTTGGCATCTTTTATGTTAAGGTTCAATTTCATAAAATTTGACACATTTTGTTTTGTGTCACTTTTGCTGTCTAACTGTGCGATTTCTCCCGAATGATGAGGGACGAACCAGGTAACTATGTTGTTTCAATAACACCGTGTTCCTTTTAATTTTTGGTAATTACAGTTTCATACAGCATTCTAAAAAGTGGATAGAGGTTTGGTATTATACGGCAAGTGGCAAGTAAACTTGCACGTCTCCATCTGAGGTTTGTTACGCAAACCAATGCAAAGTTTCTTCAGAATCGATTAATGGATGAATGGGGAGCCTGTGGCCTCTATCGGATCTACATAATTAGTGTTACCTTCTCACAAGTGTGTTCCCTTTATTCGATAGGAAAAGACAGCTGCAGATCTGCGTCTAATGTTAATGTCATACAGTCATAGTCATAACTAATGTTCAAGTTAGTGGTGCCAAATAAAATTATTTGAACCGGATTGTACTTTAACGAACCGAATTGTGCTAGACGTCACCATTAACTAGGCCAGGAATGTTATGCATAGTGCAATAAACAGACACGAGTAAAACATTATCTTAATGACACCTCCTATACGTGTTGCGTTTTAATTTTCTTCTTATCGCTAACACGACAACATAATCTTAATGTCTGTGTTAATTTTCTGGTCACTAATGTCCGCTATTTGTAACAGGGTCAGAAACACCGGAGACAAAAGACAGCGATACGCCCGAAAAACCACCGGAGCGGCGCCTCTCTAGGGACTCCAAGAAAAATAGCAATAAATCCAACGACAAAACAGACGGGGTTCGGAAACTTGATACCATACAGGAAGAGAGACACAAGCGATCGCAGAATGATCTAACTCCAAGTCCTCCGCCAGTGAACAACAAGAAACATGCGTCGAGCTCCTCCAGTGACTCCGAGGAAGACTCCGACAGCAGCAGTTCCTCTGAAAGCGAGAGGGAAGAGAAGAGACGAGCCAAAAAACGCCGACGCCGAAGCTCCAGCTCCGGCGACTCGCGGCGCAAATCCAAAAAACAGAAGGACAGACATCGCGAAAAAGAATCCAAGAGCAAACACTACGACGACGACTACGACAGAAAGAGTGAAAAGTCCAAATCAAAACGTAGCGACGATTACTATGAGAAATCGCACAGATCACGCGACTACGATAGGAAAGACAAATATAGAGACGATTCAGGTGACGAAAGGAGGCGGAAGAGGTCGAAGCGGTCACGGTCGACGACGTACGAGTCGCGGCGACGGTCGCGCTCGCGGTCGCGGTCGCGGCGCGACAGACGCTCGCGCGACACGGAGCGGTCGTACGACAGATACGATAAGTATGAGCGCTCTAGGGATGAGCGGCGGCGCTCGCGCAGCTATTCCCGCCATCGACGATAACTCCAGGTTATCTGAACAAAAGGTTGTACTTTGTTGTTTCCTATACATATCCAAATCCACCTTATATTGTAACATACATACCTACATGTTTATCGTGTATTTAACTTGTTGCACTTCTGTTTGTGTACCTACTTAACTCAAACTTAAATTCTCAGTTTTTTGTGAGATTATTAAGTCATCAAATGTTCCGATATTAGATGTTTTTTCTCTTCAGAGTAATGAACTAGCTATCTGCCTTTTGAAGGTATCTTACAGAATGTTACATAAATCGATAGTACCTACATATATTTTGATAAAGAAAGTGATCAATAAATAGCGCATACTACTGTAGGATGCAATGATAACACTGATAATTTTTGTCGTCTTTTCTGTGTTAAAGTTACAATTTTGTCAGTTTCAACTCTCAAGTGTCGAGTGTTATCATTCCATCCAAATTTGAAAAGGCTGTGATATATTATTTCCTGTTTTCTCTTACAGGTGGTGCCAGTAGTAGTGGTTGCTTCGCGTGTATATATCCTATTTTGTTAATATTTAGGTCCAGCTTAACAATAAATTAATGATTTTATCATAACTATGTGTTTTATTCATTGTAATATTACTGGTGAAAAATTAGATAGGTATTTTAAAGCTATTTTGATGAGGATAGTAACCTACTGATTACTGGTTACAAATTTAACACCTAGGTATAGTAAAAACAAATACGTTAAATAACTAATCACTATCTTCAAAATTTTGTTCACACATATTATTGAATGAAGTTAGACTCGAAATAGTATTCTGTAAAACCATCTACAATAAGTCATTCCTAAGATTGATTCTTAATTAGGTGCTCATCGGAATAAGTTGACATGACAAGAATGGCTGTCTGGAAAACCCGCAGGAGTAGAAAAAAAGCTTGAAGTCCAGACCCTGTCTGTTCGCGACCATGAGCCGGTGTAACCTGCGTACACTCTAAAGAGCAATGCAGCATGTACCAGTATGAATAAAACAAACTAAGGCCATCAATGTACTGCTTATGTATATTTTGCATTAACATAATTATTGTTTCCACTGGGCGAAACATGTAGCTATTGTTAGTGAAATATGGGATAGCCAGCATACACACGTGTGCCAAACATGTTTTATTGTGCTTATACTGCTTGAACAGTGTAATCACATTGTTAGAGAAACAGGACTGACATGACATAGACATCCAATGTTTGCCTGCCTCAAGACAAGGTTGCCACTTCGCTTCCCATCTCTGACACATGTCATGCCTGTTGGTTGACTGGGTGTTCCAACAATAATAATTTGTAGGGACATTATCAGTCTGGCATCCATAGTAGGTCCTTAGTTTGGGTTCCTTTACCTTTGAAAAATACCTATTAGTTGTAGGGGACAGTAATAGAATAGAAAATGTGTACTGGAAAGAACATCATATTTTTTTCAACTATCTAATGCAAGTGCCTGGTAGATGGTAAGCTGATAAGAAATGATCACTTAATCATCTGTGTGTATTAAGTAGGGTCAAGAAAGTAGGTAGGTAATCAATAAATTAAAATGATTCTGTGTTAATAATATAATAAATAGTATTTATTGTAACAGCATACATTCCATCACACTTGTTGAACTGTAGATAATGGCCCTATTCCAAGTAACACTACAAGGGAATAGTGCCAGCTGAGTAATAACATAGCTCCAATTCTGGGAGCCGGGGAAATTAAATAGTTGACAGATAAGGCAATTACTACCATATACAGTATGTCCCAACATTAGTATTATCACACTGACATATTGACTGTGGCAGATAAGCCTAAGACGCAACAAACAAAAAGATCAATATGTTTTTGTTCATAGTTGCTTGATTTGGTGCGAGAGTGGTATTATATCTTAAGCCCACCTGCACTGAGCGATAAGCAAATTTTAGGACTTCCTGTATGACTACAGCTTCTATATTCCAAAAGTTATTTGAGGTAATACATTGGTTATTTTACATAAAATAAGGAATATAGGAACTGGAGGCTTTAGGCAGATCTTCATTCCCACAATGGGATATCTATTATATTCGGATAATTCAAACACAGTGACAATTTATTCCTACAAAATTATAGTATCATAATCAAATCTGATGCTATGAATATACACAACAGCACCACAATGTCTAAAAATGGAACTATAAATTAAATTGTGGCTTAGCTTGAGGTTGCTCTTAGGCCTATAACTTACATTGTATGTTACTTTCCAAATCTAAAATCACATTTATCAAACCTAAGTAGAGCACCTATATAGGCTTCAACATTAAAATTACTATTTACAGATAATGGTATGAACTCAGTTAGTCGTATCTGCCACGGCAACAAGCCGTGCGTACAACAGACTGGTCCAGTATAAAGCACTAATTCTGGATCGGGAATGGCTGGATAAATACATGACAGATGTTTGTGGAAATCTTCTGCTGTGAGGTCACATATCTTGTGTTCATTTGTTTCTAGTTCACTACTTGCTAGGTTTCTTATACATTCTGCTATAGTTCTTCTACCATTGTTTTTTGTAAAAATATTTACAGAAATTGTATGAGCTAGATTACCATTTGTGTAACCATTTAGATTTGGTTTATTTGCCCATTTAATGCAGCCTGGTATTCCAACTTTTTTCTTCTCTATTTCAAGGAATAGTTTTTCCTGCTGGCCATCAAGGTCACCTAAAAAATGTGGAAAAGTTTACATCAGAGGCACTGTATAAATTGAATGTTTGTTTACACAGCTGAAGGCAACCTCATTATTGGCAACCATTTACACAATTCATATACCAACAATATCAAGACCATGTATGATTTTGTGAATATATATTCATTAGGTATGTTTAATGCCTCATCAGAATGAGAAGTATTATGACTGAATAGGAAATGTAGATATTTGCTTTGAATGTAAATGACTATAAAAGTGAGCATAATACAGTAGCAACATGCAAAGTATAGTTTTGTCATGGCATACTAATCATTTGAAACTTACAAGGCAGGACTTTTTTCTTATACTGATATGTTTGTTATCATTGCATTCAAATTGATAACATTGCATCATAGTAAAAGGAGTATATTACAACTTGTTCTTGAATGAAACTCTCACCTGTGACATCGTAGAAACTGATGTATGGTACACCGGCCACCAGGCTCCATATCACTAACCGAGCTAGCTCTCCAAATGCGTGATGATGAGTATCAGCTAAGAACACCAAATGATGGAGTTTCTTCTTCAAACGTGGTGTATGCTTTAGTATTAGCTTTATATCACTTGGCGTCACTGTTTCTTTGCTTAGATGGCTTTGAGATGTCCTTACACGACGATAAACATTTTTTAACGCAACAAGTACTGAAATCACCAAATGCACTAGGTTAAACAAAAATTTACGAATAACATCTGATAACATAGTAGCCGGTCAAAACTATTATCTTCTAAAACAAATTAAATTCATGTTATTGCTTTTTGTTCGTGAGTTAAAATAATTATTTAGAAATAAAATAACCAAGTCACACGTCTGGTCAGCCGCTTTTTACAATTGATCTCATTGGCCAATCAAACGACGACAACTGGCAGTGCTGCCAATAAAAAGACAAAAATATTGCGTTCAAGTCAATATAATTTCACCGTGGGCAAAGGTGTTATTTAAAAAAAAAACGCTAGTAAGCAGAGTTATCAGTGGAAATGAGTCTTTATTCTCTATATCCGGATCCGTTCACTCAAGCGCCATCTTTGTTTCTTTCACTTGTCAAATCGGTTGACGAGGTTAGTATTTTCCACATTTTTTCATAAATTTAATAATTTTGTTCATATTTCAAGTGTGTAAATTCAAAAATCGTTAAAATAAAGTGTAAATTTAACACAGTTTATATTAGTGTTCTGAGTTACACACTTTTCGTAAAGAAATTATTATGTACAAAATTTGCCCCTGCCGACCATGCTGTTGCAATTTACGTGTTTCTTTACAGAAACCTCAAAATGCAGTTGCACATTCGAGGACAGTCTACCCACGTCTTGGACGTCAATGGCGATGAATCCATCGGCCAAATTAAGGTAATTACTTTGGTGTCTAACATGATTGGGTTATTTACACGTATCCACTTGTAATACTTAGGTTAGATCACATCCTCCATCCTTAGGCTTTATCTATGTACCTATATGTACGGAACTAATTTGTAGTTTTGTATCCAAGTTTCTTCATTAGACAACTCATACTTCAAGTTAAAACAAACTCATTTTGCAGGACCGCATCCGAGCCTTGGCCGGAGTTGATTCTGAGGATTTGATCCTGTCCGTTTCTGGTGCACCAGTTGAAGACTGCTGCCTGGTCTCAGAATTATCTTCCTCAGACCTTGACCTCACAGTACCCCTTCTTGGTGGTAAAGTGCACGGTTCCCTTGCTCGTGCTGGTAAGTTAACAATGCAAAAATATTTTGTACAGCATGAATAAACCTGTAAGGCTGTTTTGTCATGTACTTTATAAAGAAATAATATAGTATTAGTGTAGTGTGTAACATTTGGGTTGGTACAATAAAGCAGACTCTTGAAGAAAGACAATGTTGTATAATGCAAGGTCACAATTATAGTCGGCACCATCTAAGAATCAAATTCTGACACATTGATAAATCCATAAACAATTTTTAAGAGTCACAGTCAACATTATTTATTTCATAGTTTTAAGTGCTATAACATGCAGATATACAGTAGTATAACACAAAGCTTGATGAACGTCATTTATGACTTTAAAGACAAAAGTAAATGTCCCCGGTTCATATTAATTTCTTTTACTGGCTAGAAGAACTGCGAAGAAACTAGCATCTTTTCAAATTGCTAAGCTTACTACTAAATATACTTAACATAAATATGACTTAATACTAATTGAACAAGTGCTTGATGGCTGGATACATCCCTGATTGGTGAACAGTCAGACAACCAAATGTATAGCGATAACATTTGTATCTCGGCGTTGGAACATCCTATTACTTCTTAGCTTTTTGTCATCAATTGATAGAGATGTGATAATTTTTGTTCATGAATTGAAGTGACAATATTTCAATTATGCAATATGTAAAATAAATATAATAAGCTCTACATCATGTATTATGAATGGCTAACAAAGAAGTTTTTGATTTTGTCGAAACTGTGAATGCATTGTCTGTTGCTTATAAAACATTTAATACAACTATAATTGATGGTACCAAAACATCACTCATAAATCTATTCTAAAATAAATTGAATCGTTCCAATATTGTACAACACTATCAGTCTAGGCTACGCTTGTCAATCAACCTGTCAGAATTTTCTTCTTATTAGACTCCGACAATAACTCTGAAAATATTTGTGATACATGTTTGTATACAGAAGAGAGATATGTAACACAATCTGAGCCACCACCATCCTGCCTGTTGAGATCAAGTTGAAATTTACAAAAATATTGGTGGGCAATTATCTTACGAAATATGGCCACCAGAAATAATTTTAAGTATTATGTAAATTAGTTACTTGTTTAACTGGCATACTATTGCCATTTAATAGTTAGTTTCATCCTCTTTGATCTTTGTTCTGGTCACTTTTTTGGATAGTACTTTTCTAATATAAAAGCCTATGTAAATGCTACTACTATAATATAAAAGACAACCTAAGGTCTTTTGAGGTGCAGCTTACCGAGCCTTGTGATTAATGATTCTTTTGCTTGTCAGATACACAAGTAAAATAATAATTATCATATAAATTCTATAAGCGATGCAAACTTTTCACAATATTGTCATCTTCATCATGAGCAGATGTATCTTGTAATAAGTAGGAGTTATCCTAACAACTTAATCATTTTATATAAGATTGTAGAACCTAATCAGTTAGATTTGTCAATTTTTGTTTTCTTACTATCATATGGATAATGTTATATTTCTTCATTTCCATATACAACAGCCAGAAATAAAACCAGCATCCTCTTATTGAATTTCAGGTAAAGTAAAGGGTCAGACCCCCAAAGTTGAGAAGCAGCAGAAGAAGAAGAAGAAGACCGGCCGTGCCAAGCGCAGGATTCAGTACAACAGGAGGTAATACATTGAAACAGTCATAAATAGTCACATATGCTAAAAAAAATATTCACATCATAGTTTCGGAGGTAAAGCTATATGTAGTTTAGTGAGTGTGACTATAGAAAAGTTGTCGTTATTATTCAACAGTCTTTCTCATAGTAAGTAGGCTTAAATTTATCATAGCTTAGGACAACTGTTTGTAGAGTATTTTTTTAAACATGATTCATTTATATAAATATAGAAATTTCAATTCAAAACCTTCATCCATAACCCTAATGACGCTACCTTTATAACTCTGGTACTGTAAGATAACTATTATTGAGATTTGGCAGGTGGTGTAACCTTTTGACTGCTGTTTTCAGGATTTTGAAACCTGTTGTAATAATCATAAACTTCAAAATAATTTGTCAAATATGTCTCATTTAAGACAATGTTGGTGAAAAGGTTATTAAACTTATTTTGAGACCTCTACCAAGTCAATAGACTACTGTTTGCTCTCAAGGCTCATGAGGATTATAGCGAAAGCGATGTCACTATTTTTTTGACATGCATTGTTTTTGCATGCCTATTTTGTACTGACATGCTGTACACTGCAGTCAGCAGTCTGCATTGAAAATTAAACTTAGTTTTACATATCTACTTCTCTATTTGCAGGTTCGTCAATGTTGTGCAGACCTTCGGCCGTCGTCGCGGACCCAACTCCAACTCGTAGATTATGAACTAATTTGTACATAAAAAATGCAAATATAACAACACATTTGCACCAAAAATTTGTTTAATTTGAAGCATTCTTGAAGTCTTTTAACAAGGTACCTGCAATATGCATGCATTAGGTATACTATAATCTAAATTTAAAGAAACCAAGGTAATTGACTCCTACCTATTGTTTATGTACCAATCACTTTTGACTTGCAAAAGGCTTTACTTTAAAGGCCTTGTAAGGCAGACATTAGTCGCTCATGCAAGCGTCATTCAATTCCATCAGTCATGATTTATGGAAT
>SJJU01006027.1:0-31880 GCA_012932125.1 Conopomorpha cramerella | reverse complement strand
TCACTTTAGTACCAATAAAACAAATAGATACGATCAGATCACACACGTTCTACTCGGCGTCGTAGCGGAGAGTGCAGTTGTAGGCTAACACTCACAACCAATAAGCCAAGCAGAGTATGCATGATATTTATTAGTGTACTTCATACATTACATCTACCTTTTACGAAATTATTAAAATAACAGAATCTTTCTTCATTGTGATCGTGACATCACTAAATTAAAACAATAACTTCTCTAACAAATAATTAACAAGGAACAAATCTAATAAACACTATCTTTGGTCGCACCGTCCAAAGACTCCTCATCTACAGTATCATCACATACTGTCCATTGCCCTTCGACCTTCTTTAGGTGCATCACATTTCTACGTAATCGTTGTCCGTCGCAGTTCTCTAACTCTACATCGTTGCCATCCTTTTCGATCACAGTGTGTGGCTTGTCATTGAATGTTGATGTGAGCTTATTTTCTTTAATCATATTTTTTACATATACTCTATCTCCAACTGTAACATCAGATTCGGTAGCGTGCCGTTTTCGATCTGCGTATTCCTTTCCTTTAGCTTTCATTATCGTGTCTCTATCCTTTGTCTCTGAATCTATGTCTGCATATTCCACATCAACAATAGAAGGTAGCTTGTCCCTGAATTGACGTCTATAAAAAAGCTCTGCTGGAGTTTTTCCTGTGACAGAATGGGGAGTACTATTACACATCATCAAATACTTAAGAAGGTCGTCTTGCCAATCAGACCGCTGACTTTGGCTTATACGAAGTCTCTTTAGAATATCGCGGTTTTGTCTTTCAACCTCGCCGTTTTGTTGCGGCCAGTAAGGAATGCTATGGAACAACCGTACCCCAAACTCTTTGCAGAAAGACACGAATTCGGCACTGGTGAACTGTCTACCGTTGTCGCAGGTAATACTTACTGGTGCCCCTAATCTAGAAAATATCTCTTTAAGTATACATATTGTACGAGCGGAATCAATTATTTTTGTAATTTTTATCTCCTTATACCTACTGAAGTAATCGACAATGACTAAAATGTAGTGTCCACTTGGTAATGGTCCCAGATAATCTATAGCCACATCTATCCATGGTTGTATCGGTAATTCGCGTCTTCGCATGGGATTTGGTGGATTTGGAGCAGAAACCAAAGTGCAGCCTTTACAAGACCTGACATAATGTTCAGCATCTTTGTCTATTTTAGGCCACCAAACCTTCGTTCGCAGTCGAGTTTTCATTGCAACTATGCCTGGATGACCTTCGTGAGCAGCTGCCAGAACTTTTTGTCTTAAAATGGCTGGAATTACCAGTTTATTGCCCCGTAAAAGAATATCATCTTGAAAACAGAGTTCATGTTCAAAAACTTTATAATTGGATATACCTTGGTCCCAGCTATTATTATAGATTCCGTTCCTAACTAATTTGATATCTCGATCTACCTCACAAGCTTTCTTAAGTTCAGTTTGGGTCACCGCAATGGGCCGAGATTGGTCAATTACCAGATTTACATAGTTGTCATCATCGAACGGACATGGTGATTGTTCAATGGCACATAATCGCGACAATGGATCAGCAATATTTTTCTTTCCGGGACTATATACAATTTTGAATGAATATGACTGCAAACGCATAACCCATCGTTCGATTCGCGCACATGGCTTATAATCAGTTCCGAATATTACTTCTAATGGCTTATGATCACTGACAAGTTCAAATATGTCCTTACCAAATAGGTACATATCGAAATGTTCGACTGCCCATACTAACGCTAGCGCTTCTTTTTCGGTCTGACAATAACGCTTTTCTGGGTCGGTCAGACTCTTGTTACCGTACGCAATAATACGTGGCCCATTTATGTCATGTTGAACCAGCACAGCTCCTAACCCCACTGGACTAGCATCAGCAAAGACTTGTGTCCGATCGTTAGGATTATAGTAACCAAGAGTAGGGATTTGCGTCATTGCCCGTTTTAATCCATTGAATGATTCAATTTGCTCTTTTTTCCAATGTGACGTTATGTCAGCACCCTTTCCTAGTTTTAAACGCAGAAGTTCACGCAACGGTTCTGTCCATGTTGCCAGGTGAGGAATCCACTTACCAACATAATTGACCAGTCCCAAAAAACTCTGAAGTTCTTCAATAATCTTTGGTTCTCTAAATGACTCAATAGTCTTAACATACTTATCGAGGGGTTTTACTCCCTCACCTGACAGCTTATGCCCCAAAAATTCAATTTGTTTAACCCCGTACACACATTTAGCCTCATTTAGCACAGCATTATTGTCTTTTAGAACGTCTAAAAGGATTTTAAGTCTTACATCATGCTGGGCTTCATCACATCCGTATGTGACAATATCATCTATAAAGTTCACTACACCCTCACAAGGTAACAACAGTCGTTCTAAGTTTTTTTGAAAAAATTCGGGAGCGCAGGATATTCCGAACATTAGACGTTTGTACCTGAATAGACCCTGAGCACATATGAAAGTAGTTATAAACCTGCTTTCTTCATTTAATTCTAGTTGATGAAATGAATCTTTGAGATCTATTTTTGAAAAAACTTTTGCATTTCTAAACTTGGGTATTAGTTGTTCCATAGTGGGCAAGGGATGCTTTTCCCTAATAATGGCACGGTTGGCCTGGCGCATATCGACACAAATACGGACGTCCCCATTCCCTTTGAGCACCGGAACAAGAGGAGATACCCACTCTGATGGGCCAGTAACTGCTTCTATAATATCTATGTCTATAAGTTGTTTAATTTTATCATTTATTTTAGTTTCAAGGGGAATAGGGACGCGTCGGCAAGGCTGAGACACAGGTTTAACTGACGGATCTATTTTGATATGAACTTGGACATCTTTAAACTTAGGAAACATACCATGAAGAGCATTTATCTGTAGACCTATTTTCAGTACTCCGAGTCTTGTAGCAGTGTCCTTGCCAAGCAAATTTCGAGTGCCATTTTTAATCACATAAAACGTTGCTTTTTCTGCTTTCGCTCCGTTTCCTACTACAATCGACGAATCAAAAGATCCGAGAACAATCAATGGATCTTGACTACCGTAGGCACGGAATTCCTTGTTCGGACTCTTTCGTTGATTTTCGACACGAACTCCGTTCTTCTTCAGAACCTCCCACGTTTCGTCGTTTATTATGTTACACTTGCTGCCAGAATCAATGAGCATGTCTATTTCAACTTCACCCAAACTGCATTTGATAGTATCTTCACCGTCAATGTGAAATATGTAGTCCACTTCAACTGGTGTTACTCTAGACTTTTTGGCACCATTTTCCCTAAAAGGAGCTTCCTCCACTTTCCGTTTTTCTACTCGAGTTCTGCAAAATTTCCGGAAATGCCCAATGAACCCACATTTCAAACACTTCTTGTCGCGAGCATGACAGTATTTGCTGTCGCTGGAGTGTTTTTTCCCGCAGCGAGAACAAGCCATCGAACTATTTTTCGACTTCATTGTGTCCAGACGATTAATTGAGATATCCTTTTGAAAAGTGGATTTATCAAAATGAACTAACTGTCGCTGAACAGTTTCTAGAGCATTAGCTTCGGATATAATCTTATCAAGGGTGACATCGTCGCCCAAAGCAAGTATCTTCCTTCGTAACTCTAACGACTCACACTTTTCGGTTATTTGATCTATCATCTGATCATCTAATGCCGCAAAGTTACACTTAGAGCTCTGATGTCTAAGTCGTACGATGAACTTATCAAATTTTTCTCCAGTTTCCTGTTTTAGAAGTCTGAACAAATGACGTTCGTAAACTCGGCTTTGCTTTGGAGCAAAATATTCATCAAGTTTAGCCACAGCGACAGAATAAACATCAACACCCTCAGTAGCTGTTTCAACGTGGGCCCCCGGTATATTGTAGTAGATTTCTTGTAACGATAAACCACCCATATGCAAAAGCATGGCCCTTTTAGATTCTGGTTTTGTAACCTCTACCGCCGTGAGGTATAAATTCAAAGCTCTCCTCCATTTTTCCCATCGTAAACCGACTGACGTCGGCTCACCCTCGCAGTCTAAACTCTCTAATGTCGGTACGTGCGATGACATCTCTTAGTCTTGAGACTGATACCTGTGAAACCATTATCACTACCATTAGGTACCGTCTGTTTTTCATCATACCACCCTTTACTTTAGGTACTGTCCGATATTAATCGAATTACCTTTGTATTTAGGTACCGTCCGATATTAATCGAACTACCTTTGAATTTAGGTACCGTCCGATAATAATCGAACTACCTTTGGATTTAGGTACCGTCCGATATTAATCGAACTACCTTTGAATTTAGGTACCGCCCGATATTAATCGAACTACCTGTGAATTTAGGTACCGTCCGATATTAATCGAACTACCTTTGAATTTAGGTACCGTCCGATAATAATCGAACTACCTTTGGATTTAGGTACCGTCCGATATTAATCGAACTACCTTTGAATTTAGGTACCGCCCGATATTAATCGAACTACCTTTGTATTTATTTCATGTTTGTGTCGCTTAACAGCTCAAGTTACCACACTCAAATATGGTCATTGTTGTGAGGTAGGCTCTTAATCAAAGGAATTATAACAGTTCCATTGGCATAGTTCAGTTCCAACACACATTTGTATATGACAACCTGTCAGAAAAACACGTAAACCAATCTAACACACTGTTGACTAAATATGATCAACTTTATAATAAAGACCGTGACTAGGACTAAAAGCTTCTCATAGTGTACCTAAGTATACATTGCATTACCACAGTAGGTAATAGGTAAAATCATAAACAATGCATAACATCTTAGTCCATTCATGCTTACAACATCCTACCCCTAAATTCATCTTTTCTTTTCTTTTTTTTTTAATCTTTATCACATCAACCTTTGGCTGAAAATTTTTTTACGTAATGTGGAACGTAAAAATTCTTCTGAAAAAAAAATATATCATACTTTGAAAAGTGAAAATTATGAATGCTTTTATTTTGCTTTTTCCACGGATTGACAGCAAACTATCAGTAAATAATACATATACACATTATGAGGATCGTTTAGGTACTATATTATTATCTACATGTTGTCTACATGCCAATTTAACAGTTCAAAAATAGTTTTCCTTTTAGAACAAAATGGCGCAAACTTTTACAAACATTGTTGACCATGCCAATGAAACAGATTAATATTTCCGATTTACCTCCAATATTATATAATTTATATGTTTACTGGTACGTACCTCTTAATTTTGAGTATCTGGCAGGGTCGCCACTTGTACAGGTCACTTTAGTACCAATAAAACAAATAGATACGATCAGATCACACCCGTTCTACTCGGCGTCGTAGCGGAGAGTCCGTTGTAGGCCAACACTCACAACCAATAAGCCAAGCAGAGTATGCATGATATTTATTAGTGTACTTCATACATTACCCAAGATCTTTAGATTTATCGTTGTAGTCGACAGTAATGATTTCTTTATCTCAAACTAAAATCAGCGAGTCGTGTATCAATTGCCTTTACGTAACTAAAACAAATTCAGCTCTATTGTTTCCTGGTGAATAATCGCGATCATCTAGTTCGGTATTCTTATTTACTTCTGCTATGACTTAGATTTCAAGACCCACGTAAGCGGCACTCACGTTGACATTTGATGCGTCTACCACATAATTGTGAGGTTTGTGCGAATGGCACTTGTCGTGCGGTGATAAGGTCTATTTTCGGACGGCTGGTTGTGTTTGATACCAGTTTGGAGCCGCAGATATCCCATGCATTCCTGAGCACGGGGCGAGGTGAACAACCGGCAAGTCGTCCTTGCAGCGCGGTACACACGGCTCCTTTCTAGCCTGCGTCCAAGCTCATGTTGGTCGAGTTAGACCCCTGTGATACTGAGATCACGTACATTAGATACAGTTGTTTTGCCGCGAGATGCATCTGGCTCTGAATGCTTGCGTGAATCGAGTGTGTGTGGAGAATTTCGCGTGTCTTTTTTCCCCTTGCAGTTGTTGACTGGTAAAAACTGCTGTTTGCTATTTGAACTTAAAGCTTTAACGTTATACAAAATAAACATAGGCACCATTTTTATTGTTCATTTATTTTTTAAATCTTTCTCGGATATTTCTCGCCGAACACTATTTTTCCTTCCGATAAGACAGTCGGTCATTAATATTCTCAATGTATATACAATGTGAACAGATATAACCATCTCAAAGATGTATCAAAAGATAAAGCTATAAACAGAACATAATAAATGACGATGGTGCCATAAGTTGTACTTAAGTTTAGCAACGAACAGTAAACATCTTTAAAGTTGACATTTAGCTAGAATAACAGTAAATCAGCAGGTGCAAGTTCCTATGTACTACATCATTATGCTTACCATAAATGGCTGATGAACACAAGTTGCCACAAGATAAGTTGTTTAATGGCTTTGGCCAACTAGTTTGTAAACTAGAACAGGCTTCAGTAGCGAAGTTCTTTATGTTATGCGATGAGAGTGTTAAAATTTTGAAATCTTATTTTAGTGCAATACGTAAGTTTGACGTTAAGCCTGTTTCACAGAATCAATACATAGTATAAAACAAAGTCGCCTCCCGCTTTCTGTATATGCTTAGATCTTTAAAACTGAGCAACGGATTTTGATGCGTTTTTTTTAATACATAGAGTAATTGTAGGACTGTTTCTATATCTGATACATGCATCAAGCTTTGTGTTATACTACTGTATATCTGTATGTAATAGCACTCATAGCGATTAAAAATAAACGTATTTCATTTCATAGCAAAGACATATTGTTAATAATATATTTTGGCAAAACGTTTGCCTGGTGATCTAGTAACTAATAAAAACTAACCTCACTTTTCAATTACTTACAACAAAATAAATTTTTACTCATTATTCTGAACAGGTTTCCAACGACATAGTACCTATCGTTGTTTGTATTTTTTCAACGAGAGTTTAAAACCAGGAGAAGGCGGATCAAGTATCACATTGTGTTGGGTTTCAAACAATAGGCACGGTGAGCATACTAAGTTCTGGTCATAAAGATAAACACAATAGGGAAAATGGTGAAATAACGGTTACAAAAACCAACAAAAGGTATTTAGGTCTCTTTGATATTCAAACACTGTATTTAGGTCAGGTACCTACTTCTATTCTTTGGGAACACATAGTAATTTCCTTTAGAACATTATGTATTAGATGATTAAATACCAAGGAATAGTCCCGAATCTTTCGTACAATCAAAGACGCAATCGTTTTTACAAAATAAATAACGCGTTTAGACTGAACAATGGCTTATTGCGAAATATCAATTATGTGTTTTGACTTGACACGAAGATTAATGTGGCAAAGTTAGCCATTACAAATTACATAATGCAATGCGGCCAGTGACTAATGACCTAGTAGTTTTTTTTTTATTGGTAATGTATGGGTCAAATGTAATTCAATTACTTAGGTATATCTGCTGTTGCGCGTCGATAATGGGATTAAAATGGAAGTACTTAAACAGAAGTAGGAACCTAGGTAATGTTATGTCATTTATAAAACTGTATCACCAATTCCTAGAATAGTTAGTTAATGCTTCAAGAATTACATGTATATACTAAACTTTTTCGGGTTAATATTCCACTTAAGCTGCGTCCTAAACCAAATACATAAGGAAATAAAACAAGGTGATGCACCCTTGTCAAACCACAACACCACTGCGATCGCCAACCCGCCAAGCTTGGCGATTGTGGGCTTTTCCTCCCAAATGATTAAATCGTTGGGGAGGGCCTTGTCCAGCAGTGGCCGTTATGTGGCTGATTATGATTACGAATATTTTATTTATCTACATCATCATGGGAGCGGCATTTTGCGAACACGTAATAACATCAGAGGTATTCAAAGCTCGTTAAATTACTCCCTAATGTAATATCCAAGTAACAAAAGCGTATTGTAAAGTGTATTATTAAGCGGGCCACGTTTTTTTGTTAAAAAATACTCACTACTTACTTAATGCTTTATCTGATTCAAAACAAAGACGGAACTAAAACAGATGATGAAGATACGTATCATACAACAAACTGGCGGAAACGTCGAGAGCTATTTCCTTTGTATTGGAGTAAACGGTTTGTTTTCACTGTCTTGTCCTCCGTTTTTAACCGACGAGGAGGTTCTCAATTCGTCTGTATTTTTGTACCTCGAAACTTTTGACCGAGTGAACCGATTTTGATATTTTTCTTTTCTTTTTTTTTGTTCTCGTGTGGACACATATATATTTTATTCTGACTATGGCAACCATGAGATAACGTTACACTTTTACTGCTTGAAGTCGGTTCTTTTTCAAGTATGAGTTACATGATATTCCCATCATCTCGTACCAGACTGATCTGATACCGGGGCCCGTACGCTTTGACAAAATTGAATTCCGTTCCAATACTTAGATGGAATCGATTCTCGCTTCCAATAGCCCGGGATCGTTTCTTACTGCGATATAATATTATAGATATATGCTGTGAAATGTGGGAAATGGAATTTCTGCCTAACACCTTTGCTTTGCGGTTGTGAACTATGCACAAGCGTTTGGTTTTTATTTTACTTTTGTATTGTTTGTGCGTATAATTCGCGCTTTTCTTGCGTTTTACGGCGATACACACCAGGCAAAATGAATTCTTTAGGAACGTTCCGCTAAATAGTTTAATTGGACTCATGGACTGACTACCTAACCCCTTTTTACTATTTTCCCAATTACACTGTTTAAACGTCGTATGAACCCCACTGGGGATCAGGTGCGTGACATTAAAGGTATTTTCATACCAAGTTCCTCAACTTACGCTTTTGCTTTAGAACAAAAAAAATGCGCTTTATCTTCATTCATACAATTCCAAACATTTTTAATCACATACTAACATAGAAGTTCGTACATACGAACAGCAACCCGGTCTCCGAGACATAATTGAACATGTTCATGAATAAGTAGTAAACGAACCAATTGTGCTTAAGTGTTAAATCGTGACGTTTCTATGTAGGTATAATTTAGTATGGTTACCTGCTGGCAGGTAGAGGTGTGAAACTGGTCTTTAGAAAGTGTTACGTATGGTTAAATTGAACATTTTTAATATAGCGGCATCACTAACCCCGGATTCCTGTGTAATACTTTACGGGTTATTGATTTATTTATTTTAAAATCTTTATTGCACAATGTTACAAATAGCGGACCTAATGCTAATGCATTTTCTACCAGTCAACCCAAGTTGTGGTGAAAAGTTATCTGTGTAAGAATTCTATCACTTATAGGTTACTATATATATAAACGTAAGTAGCAACATTAAACAAAAGAAAAACAATGTAAAGGATTAAAATACAGTAATGAATCTACATAAGTCACACACCTGTATAAGATACCTTGTTATACATTATTACCAGAGATACATTATTAACACACGTTACGTCGACTTTCATGATTGTATTAGAAAAGTAACTACCCGTTAACCGTAAGTTATTGAAACCCCAGTAAGATATTGGTAGCTGAGTTTACTTCTGTAGATAAACGATACGCAGAAGAAGTCACTAATCATATAACTATTACTTAATAAGGAGTTCCGGCTAATTTTATCCGCACTTGCAAAACCATGCGTGCTCGCGGGATACACGCAAAGGAGTAAACGTTACCTAGATCCTACTAGAACTTTGTAGAATATCATGGAATATGTGCTCGATAGCCTTATCATGAATTCAGACAACATGTTAGAAATACAGACGATTAGGGAATGGCACATTTCAGGAACCAGTATATTTTAAAATGATAAACGTATTTCACAAATTGGGAAAATGGATGGAAGTAGAAAGTCATTTTGTGAAGACACTGTACTCCGCACTGAACACGTTATTAAAAGAACATTTCATTTTCTTCGAGACGAACTCTCAATTTTAAGTGCCGAATCTAGATGAGATAACGGTAACGAAAATATTACTGAGCCAAACGTAGGTAGCTATTACGTGCGTACCATTCAACTTTCCATTTTATTAGCAAATCAAATTCCACATTTTTTTATATGTTTTTGTTTAGTAGTGGACGCCTTCCAATTTCTACCAGCTTCATTGTATTTCGCGCCCTCTGAAATGAATTGCAAAATTCTTTCCCAACGGACTTTCAATCCTAAAAAACCTGCTCGCTTGCGAATTCCTAGCTTCAGGAGTTCCGGGTAGCGATGACTAATACCTATGTATTCTTACCTAAAAGTGAGTGGTACGTCCGTTTTGATCAGAATCACCATTATCTGGTGATATAGGCTTGCAGGTGCAAGTATACCAAATTAGATTCAGGTGTGTGTGTAATGTCTTGAACCCTTCATATTAATTACATGAGCCAACACAAACTATAATCCCAAATGGGTTCGACATAATATTAATTAGACACATGCCTGCCTAGGTCGCTTGTAGCCTGAATATTACGGCATATATGTACAATTTTTAAGGATTTGATAAGTATGGCGGCATCCATCCATCCATCAGAGGTATCTACCACTTATACTGTTTTTTTTTTAATTTTGTGTAAGGCTTACGATTTATAACCATCGAGATTGTTGATAAGCTTTTTAAAAGAAAATTCCCTTGGGTACGAAAAAACGCGAGTAACACCGCGCGTTACAGCTAATTAACAATAAACAGACAGCAGTATAGACAGCTACCACGTGCATGCGATTTGTGTAACGGCCATTCCGTGATGGATGAAAGTTGTCATTGATCTTGATACAGTACTGCTCCCCTAGCACAGAGCTCCAAGAAGTGACAAGACATTTAACGCGCTGTTATTTATTGAGACGAGCTAAGTCGCCAGACACTAAACGTGACACAACAGTCACCCCAAGAAGTGAAAAGACATAGGTATGACGCGCTGTGATTTGTTAAAACAAGCTAAGACGCACCAAGTGTGGCATAATAGCCAAACAGCCCCCCTAGCACAGAGCTCTAAGAAAGATGTGACAAGATATATAACGCGCTATGGTTTTGTTGAAACAAGCCGAGACGCACGAAGCATGACATACTATGTCGCAGTGGCGTGCACTGGATTTTACGACAAGGTAGGCAGTAATCCCCAAGGATTGACACCTATGTATAGGTAACTTGTCTTTCCGAAATATAGGCACATACCTACCTATCTACTCACCCACAAAACACAGAACCTTCGTTAGCCTATGTCGTGAATATAACAAAAAAAGGACCTAGTAATAACTCTATTATTAGGTCGGATAACCAAAATACTAAGGTAGGCAGTGTCTTTTTGCCTATATGGTGTGCACGCCACTACTATGTCGTGTCTTTCTTAACGCGCGTGCTAGGCCTGCAGTATCCGGTGGCAATCACACAGCTCGTGGCTTTTCAAAGTGAGATCAACAGATTGTCGGGTATGTCAATAGGAGAGATAGGAACCGCAAACCGACCTACTTACGACCCAGACTCAATTAAACGTTAACTTTTTTTTATATCGAACTAGAAGCCAGCACGGTGAAAATCAACGACGAATATGAACCTAGAAAATGTAATCGATTTTCTAGCTTCAGATAACCTGGATTTAACTTTACATGCCATGTTACGGCAATCTATTGAAACGGAATCGAAATGAGGTCTATAAAAAGCAAGTTATAATCTGAAAAATAATTTCCGATTTATTTTTAATCATAATTTGAAACAGTTTAGGATTTTCTGTGATAAAATCAAATTACAATGCAATTATCCACATCATGGATGCGAAAGATGAAAGAGATTTGCCAGGATCGTGACAAGTGGAGGTCCAAGATCTCTGCCTACCCCTCTGGGCCACGGGCGTGACATATTTGTATGTAGACTCGTATATTGATAGATTAAATACACTATCATTGAATTAGGTACCAAACAAAAAAATATATAAAGTACTAGTGGCCCGCACGAGTGAACATATAAATCTTCCACCTATATATCAAAAGAAACCGCATCAAAATCCGTTGCGTAGTTTTCAAGATTTAATAGTTTAAAGATCTAAGCTAAAGACAGACAGCGGCAGGCGACTTTGTTTTATACTATACTGCGTGTAAAAGGACCCCGAAACATCATTGGGTCTAGAAACGTTGTTCGACTCGTCAATACAAAGAAGTTTTATTATGGCCAGAATGCGGGGAAATGAATAAAAAATCCATTCCCAAACATAAAGTCATCTCTGGAGAAAAAAAAAAATTTTTTTTTGTAGATGAAAAAATATTTTCTATTCCCCGCATTGTCGCCATAGTAAAAGTTGTTCATATTGACGTGCCGAACAACGTTTCTTAGACCATTGCTCGGGGTCCTTTTACACTCGGTATATTGAATAAACAAAATTTAATAGACTATTTAATTGACTGTTTAATAAACATTGCGAATGTGCAACATGGATGTACCAACGAAGTCAAAGAATGACCTTTAGCCAAAACACTTTATAACAAAACATCAATCGATTGACTCTAAGACGTAGGTTATCCAATAAATCGACGAAGCCAAAAAAAACACGATCGTGACCCAAATGAAGACATTTATCACGTTTTATGGAGTCTACACACGACACACTCCTACACAAGTACACACATACACACGCTACTTAATTCAACGATCGATTCGGTCCAGTGGTCATAGCACTTGCGTCTGGGACAAGGGTCATTGGTTCGATCCTCGCCGTTATTATGGTTGGAATATCTATCTTTGAAGACGCAAAATAGTTGAAGCCAATTATTGAAATTGTTATTAGTCATATTATGGGTTCGATGTAAGCGATGTATTTTTGTAAAGTTTGATTAAAATCTGTTCAGTAGTTTTCTCGTGAAAGAGTTACAAATATCAAAGTATTAATAGGAACTGGTGCACAATAAACAAGCTGTCCTACTTTTGGATTAGTTGACAGTATCGCGCAATACTCTATATTATAAAAAATTCGAAAAAATGATGTCTAACATTATTTTAAGCTAGATTATCTGTTTTACTAGGCTAACAAACAAGCAGCAACATATCCTAAACTGTATCCCAAAATTCCCACGGGAACAGAAGCAAACGTGACTAACACTAGCTACTTATTAACATTGTTCGCAGAAAATGTTACAGCTGCAGTAAATAATACAAGTTTCCCGTATGTTACAGTAATAACACAAGTTCCAAGTAAACAATAACATTATATGAATCTCTGATAGCATTATAATAACCTTCAAACAACTATCCGACTTAATAATAATACCACAAAAACGATTTGAGTAATAGACAAAGCCATTAATGAACTTGAACTTGCATCTTCCATTATAACTTTATTGAGGGTTCAAAGGGACCTCTTTCCTGGGTGGTCCTACGAGTTTTTTTTTCTTATTTTATGGATGACTCAACGTCAACATTTAACGATTGTAAATATTTCATATTACTCGTAACAATAATGTAGAGTGAAATACATTCACGCATGCATAGCACGTGCAAGTCGTTGTTTCTGCACACATTTCAGTATGCAAGTTTTTCACGTTTCGTTTCTTATGTTGTCTGAAAAATGTTGTTATTTGTGTATCTAGTTAATAATAAACGCGCTCTCTTACACAAAGTATATTCCACAAATCCACTAAAACAAATATTCCGTATTTGACATGCACATACATACACGTCATGCCTGTCGTGGAGAGGGGTAGGCAGAGCCTAGTCACCCCCCCCCCTTCCGTAATGCTATTAAACAAATAATTATTTTAAAAAACTACAATATTTTTATAACAATTTTCCATTCCAGTATACTATATTGCGTCACGTAAGGCAATATTCAACTGCTCTGCTACTTACTATTCTTCTTCATCATTTGATTGTTAATCTAAAAACAATCCAAAGGTAATTAAGATAAAAAAGGAAAGAACCCAACCATAAAAGTAGCATCATGCCTCATCATCAAAGATGTTCAGTGTTGTTTATCCAGCTAGGTAAGCCGACCTCCATCAATGTGGCTTCTTGGACACATTATACCGTTGATTTGCTAAGAGGTTTTACTCAACTGACCGTGCATACGTCTACGCGATTACAACTAGAAATAAGGCCGATCTTTGTTTATAACCATCATTGAAACGCCCAGACGAAACCAAGATGTCATTTCCTTGCACGTGTTAGGAAAGCGGCACGGGCAACGAAACCAGTTTAAAAAAAAATCGGTTGGTTCCAATCCAATGTTGTTTTTTTTATCTAGCGTGGGTGTTAAACGACAAACTTGGTAACCGTTATGACATGATGACGTATTACGTACGTTTAGAGGTGAAACGTGATGAGGTGCAGGTTGCACTAATATGCATGTACGGTTGGCTAAGAAAAGCAGTCTTGACGACACTTCCTATATCACTAAAAGATCAATAAGGTAGAGTTTGTTAACGTCGTCAATATCTAATGACATTCATATGACTATATTCAACCTTATGGTGGTAGAGATTAGTTAGAGTAGATTCTTTGCTGGCTTCACATATCGACCGTCAACAACTAAGTACATATATAAAATATTCTATCGGAGCAGCATGATTGCCTTCAGGGCACCCATGTCTAAGATAATTTAAATAATTTCTGAACGTCCCAAAGTGGTTCGCCCACGGTGTCACGCATTTACAAGTATGGATACGTCAATACCAACAATTTTCTTGATTTTTTCATTTGATCATCAATTTGTGTATGCAGAAACACATAATATCATTACAACATGCGATCTCATCATATTTATCAACATCATTTTAAACGCAGTAGGATAGTTATTCTCTTATTTACCCTAAAGATTAATCTTTCAATGAAATCATTGTTATCATTGTGTACGTTAATACATTATTTGAAAAAGATACCTACACGAACTCACGCTCTTCTGATTGTAAGTCGTTTTACGCAAACACCTGTCATTTCCACTAACAGAGCCCACAATGAAAGGAAAATTGCGATACTGTTTAGATTTGAGATATCATAGACACGATTGGCCTTAGCAGACTTGGGCTACAGACTCGCTCGTGTACCTGGTTCTGGGCGATGTCGAAAACGCCATTTAATTGCATGCTGCGAATGCCTCACGCGGCGTAATATCGACATCTCCGCTTGGCGTGGTTGTAAAATCAAAACCCCCCAGTTAAAAACATGATTTACGACAACAACTCTGCAACACGCCAACAAAATCCTTTTTTTTGTGTGAAGGCGATATTTTCCCCATACCGAATTTCAGGCTGAGGTGATTTAAAATTCGCCATTTCCATTATGCAGCTGGCTCGATATAATTGCGGGCGCGAGTCAGTGATCTCCGCATTCCAGTATTCCTTTCACCCTTTGCGATTCCTCGTAATCTTTGCCCGCGGCTTCAAATGTCGAGGATTATTGCCACGATTTCAAATTGTTACAAAGTAAAACGTTTTAGAAGAAACCGTCTTCATTCGAACATACAAATTGATCACGCGATCGACATAATATTATGGTAATGTTAAGAGTCTGAAAACGATATGTCCTAACAACTTAAATGCTTCTCTGAAGTTTAACAAAATCGTCCGTAGTTTTGGTCTTATTTTTTTGTTTACCAACAATTTTTTATATCATATTTAATAACAAGAGCTAGAAGTAATTTGCAGGCAACAGCAGCAGCAGCACAAAGTAAGTCAGTTGGAATTTAGCCCGCAAACTTTTTCCTTTAAATTTCTTGCGGATGTTTCACGAGTTTTTGAACCATCTGCCAAGAGTCCTTAGCTATTCTGTAGTAGGTAAATAATGTAAAGGATTTGCCGAGCACGTACTTCTGCTTACTTTGAAGTCACCCACATTTTAAAATTGTCGCTCTGATGACTTCACTGGTATGTTCTCGTAAAACCTTGCAGTAAAGATAATGTGACATTATCTTTAGGTGCGTAGTATTGTGCAACATTTGATTTAATTCAAAACAATGACTTCAGAAAATCTAACACGAATTCGACGTGCTCGAAAACTTTGTTCTTGTGTTAATATTTGTAATTATTTTAATTAAAACTTCTCACTTAGCCCACACTGATAAGCAAATGTAGGTCAGATTTCAGTATTTTTTACTAATTACAAAACAATCTTATCCATGTTTTGTGATGAACTATTCTTCGTAAAATGAGCTATGTTGATATGAAATATTAATAATTATTAATTGACTTAACGAAAACCACTAACTACTTACAGAATTTATTTTATTTATTAGGTAGATAAAGAACTTTCACTAAAAAATTTTCGTTACATCATGCAAATCGATCCAAGCGTGAATTCATTTTGTACCTAATCAAGCCAGTAAACACTCACGATCCAAATGACAGAGTAACACTTTCCCTTGAGATAAAGATGTAGGCTAAACGATTTGTGGAACATATTGTATCTACTGCAATGTTATTTTAATATACATACTCTTAATGCTTAAGAAAGAAAGAGACAAAGACAAACACATTTCACCAACAAGCATCTCAGAGTATTTAACTTCTGAGTATCTAATCAAAATATAAAAAAATATCGTAAGAATCTAAGTGGTAAAGAACATTTGAAGAAACAACATCTTGCAATTTCGTTGCTATTTAATAGACTGCTTCACACACAACGGTGCAGCGGTCGTTGGCAAGTTGTCTATTGTATTTTATGTTCTTGGGACAACGAAAAAAAACCTCCTTGTCTACCTGCTTCGGAGGTTCGGGCGAGTTGTGAAGCTTATGATGACACATCGTAACGTCGCGTCGTTGACTCTTTATTCGTGTCCTTACATGACCGGTATCGCCTTACCAATAAACGCGTTGTAACTTATACCGAAGTTATTACAGCTCTACTGAAACTGGTTACTCCGTATTTGACATACAAATGACAACATAAGCTGAGCTTGGTATAATACCGGAATAGATAAAGCGCGTTTATTGGTAAAGCCGTTAGTTTTCTTCTTTATCGTGGATAGTCATCAGATGATTCAACATAGCAAATATTGGCACTCAAAAGTGACGTCAAGCTGAAAACAAGTTTAGCATGCCCTTATGTTAATGATTCCTAAGACTCGAAATTGCCTGACACGTAAAAAGACGACCTAAGAGACAGTTGGAATGTGTAAGGGATTAGTGTACGATAAGACAGTCTCTTATCACTAATGCCTTTTTGTCCATCTAAGCCTTTTTGTCATATAAGAAATAATCTGGGAGACATCGAACCTGTGTCCATTTTGTTATGGATAATGGACTGAGTATATAATTTTTAATCCTGTGGAATTTTGATAAGAACTGTGACTATGAAACTTTTGAAATGTCAATACATTGTTTGCCAAAATCTATTCGTGTTCAGAGACATTTTGTGATGAGTGTTTGATTGTACGCTCTTATTAGCATTGTGATTGATGGGACTGCATTTGCATAGTCGCAAAATGTACCATCACGTTGCTGCCTTCACGTGAATGTCAAATAGCCGTGAAAATAGCTGATTTATTTTTAGATCCATTATCCAAAACACTTATTTTACTTCAAAGAGGGGTAAGTATATTTATTTTATCAACCGTAACTTCTGGACTAGAGCGATCAACAACTCACACCTTCTCGTTTTCATATCTCAATAAGGATATGATGCAGCAGAAAAACCGGGTAGATAAAGAGGCGCATCAATTATGCTTTCGAACTCTGACCAAAAATCCTCTAATTGCAAGTTCAGTGGCTTGGAGATTAAGCAACAGCCCCTCTATATTATTTTTAGATTATAATAATGTATACTTGGACCGTTGCATGGAGGACAAAGGAAGTGATAGGTGTTTTTTTTTTATAAACACAGCCACCTGCCGTCGTCACACCTGGTTAGTGCGGGGGATCCAACAGCATTGGAACCCATGCGTGTTTTGAACATCCTTATGTAAATATTTTTAAAACATTCCTTCTATTGTGTTCATCAGTTTTGTTTTATGTCATCATTAGGAAATAATTTACGAAGAAATTGGTTTTGATTTATGCAATTTCTGAATTGTGATGTCTATTAAAGAAAATGTCGTGTTATGTTTACCCTGTCGTGCTATTTTCTAATGGAACAAAGCAGACAGAAGATTACAGAGGACAGAAATTTGTAGACAGAGTATTTTTCAGGTAAATAATTATGCACTGAAGTAACGTTCTATCTAGCATTTTTAGGATTGAGTAGGCGCAAATATTACATACGGGGTTTTATCAAAATATTAGACCACTAGTCTAATAGTGTAAGGTTCTATTGCATATCCATCTATAGTAACAGCAAGGTCCAAGCAGCTTAGTGCTGGGTGTACTACTAATGTTGTACAAACTAGTTGGACCAGTCTAGTGCAGCATCCGGTTCATGTAGGTACCTACCTTTTCGCTCGCGGCACCGATACCCTCTTCAAAGGGAACAATCCACCTCATTTAACCCCAACAACCTGCGCACGACTATCATCATCATCCTATTTTGTGTACCACTCGAGTAAAAAAAAAAAAATAACAAAGACACACGAAACACAAAATAAAAAATACTAATACACGAAAACTTTTCTCGGTCTTTCACTTGTTTTATTTTTATAACTTCTACGGTTCCATTATTTTTTACACTTTTCAGGTACAGTTTCAGTGAAGTTTATTTTTGTTTTTAACTTTTTTCTCTCTCTTGTTCGTTTAAGCGCGCGCTCGATGCGTCCGCCTTCGTGCGCAATCCGTTGTCGACTGGTTTCGTATAGCGTCGCGACGGCATCATCGCGGCGTAGGAGGCGCGAGAAAGAGACGCGAATGCACCTAACCATTGATATAGACAAGGATGCCAAATTTCTTAGGCATAGGCGGCATGTAAACCGAGGAGGGAAAACTCTCATTCAAACTACTACATTAGTATTGAGTTTCGGGTGTATTGCATTGGGTCGTGTAATACAGGTTTTACCTGGCCGCGTGTGTGTGTTTTAATTCGAATTCCTGCGCGGGAGTGAGATGGAGGTATGAAATACAGCCTTCTTCGGGTCAAGCAGCTTTCGTTCGCATACTTTGTAAGAAATGTTAATAAATTTAATTTGAATACAAGCGTACGTTTAACGGTCGCGGAGGCTGCGCCGGGTGTAGTGGTAGAAAGTCATAGGTACATTATCAGTCGTTGACCCCTTCGTATCAGCTTTTGATTCAATAGGTACGTACCTACCTACGTTTTTTTTTAAATATGGAATCGATTAGATTGATTTTTGGTTATGTAAAATAATATTAACACACTAGTAACGGCTCGGTATATTCACTATAGTTAACGTTAACGTGGGAATAGATTTTTTTATAAGCGTGGGAGCGTCTGTGGCCTAGTGGTTGAATACTTCGACATGCAATAGGTAGGTTGTAGGTTCGAAACCTGGCTGCACTCGGCGTTTACCGATGGGTCTATTTTTCAGAGCATACGTATGTACGCTACGCACGGTTTGTACAGTTTAGGACAACAACATCGTGCTGAAACTCATTTACTTACCACATGGTGTGTGAACCCTATAACTGCGATGGATTCACCCCCGATCACGAAGGATGGCATAGCATACGCTTAGTGAGCCGTTAGTGGGTTAGCAAGTGCCTCTGCCTACCCAGCTTTGGGAATAAAAGGCGTGGAGCAATTTTTAGTAACATAGCCAATGGAATCCTAGTGAAGCTTTGGTATAAATACTTAATTATTATTTTTAAGTTGCACGCAACTTAAAGGTGAACATATAGGTAATGATGTATGCTTCAGGTATCATCTGGAAATAATTACAGGACCTAAGCCGATTGTGATAAATGTATGAAATTTTAATTTAACCTTACGGTGATAATATACATCTATATATTCCATCTATCTATATCAATATTATGAACCTGAAGAGTGTTTGTTTGAATACGCTAATCTCAGAAACTACTGGTTCGAATTGAAAAAATATTTTTGTGTTGAATAGATAATTTATCGAGGAATGCTTTAGGCTTATATTAATGATATTATCCCAAATTCCCACGTGAACGAAAAAACGTGAGTAACACCGCGTAGTACAGCTAGTATAATATAAAACTCAAAGCCCTGACTGATTCATTCATCACTGACTGAAAGCTGAAATTTTGTATAGAGCTTCCTATCATGATGTTTACGTGAGATAAGATAGAATAAAACTTGGTGGTTTTATTTTTTAATAGAAATTAATACTGAAACTTAACGAATGAAATAGCTACTAGTAATATTCGATACTTCGGGGTGGAATGGTCGTAAAAGCCACTTTTGGTCAAATTGAGTTATGAATGCTGGCTTATGCAGAATTTTCCGCTCTATCGATTGGTTTATATAACGGTAAGTTGATGATATGGTTTATACGACATTTCTACCTCGAGGTATATGACAATTACAGCCCATTTCCCTTGTTCACGGCATTTAGCTCCTGTCAACTATCAATACCGTTTGCAAACATACATGGATAGATTGGGGCGAAAGAATAAATGTTTAAACTAGAATTAACCACGGAAGAATAAATATCACTTCGTAAAAATGTAGCTACTTTATACTAAAGCGAGAAGAGAAATTATTGAGAAAACGAGAGACAGTTGCTAGACAAATTCATCAAGCGCGTTCTTCTAGGCCGTGTTTGCAAAACATAAAAATTCATATCATTATTTCCACATCAAGAGCGCCTGTAGTCCAGTTGGTCGGATACTTGACTTGTAACCGGGAGGTCGCGGGTTCGAGTCCGGCTACTGGACGTGTACCAATGGGACTCTTTTTAGAGCCTATGTACGCAACGCAACGCTCGTACGGTGAAGGACAACATCGTGATGAAACCCGCACAACAAGGTGTGTGAACCCTATAACGGCGATGGGCTCACCCCTGTCACGTTGGGTTAAATACGCATGGTGAACCGTGGGCATTTGCTTATTAAGCAAGTGCCTTTGCCTACCCCGCTTTGGGATTAAAAGACGTGAAGTGTATTTATTTATATTTCCACATCTTAGACTGCACATTTACATGCATAATCCATATTTAAACAATTATCAGACTTCCTGTCGTATGTATATTATAGAACAGCATGTTAACCTAACCCTTATTTTATTTCTATGACACTTATTTGAACAGTGACATAACACTAAAAGTACCGTTTCGGAGAAATAGTTTGTAAAACAAAGGCCCACTTGTGTATTCAGCTTTATATATGGCCCACGTGAAAGTATGAGATCATACAACTCCTACACGTCTCATACAAACTGATACAATTACTGGCTGTTAATTTAATAACTACGAAGCCTGAACAATGTGGCGATTCAGCGGCCCGCCCTACATACACTGTGTAAATAAAGATATCTTCCAGTGAAAGCTGCAAGCTACGATATAGTTTACTTACCTACCTAGAACTCAGTGGCGTGCACACCATATAGGCAAAAAGTCACTGCTTACCTTTTCTCATTAGTACTCTCAAAGTGAGCAAAATTCAACCTTAGTATTTTGGATACCCGACCTAAAGATTATTGCTAGATCGTTTTTTGCTGTACCTACGTCATAGGCTATCGAAGGTCCCGGGTACTGTATTATACATATTGTATGGTACCTATGTTTCGTAAAGACAAGTTACCTATACATAGATGTCAATCCTTGAGGATTACTGCCTACTTTGTCGTAAAAGCCAGTGCACGCTACTGCTAGCACTGTCTCCTAGAGAGGATCTTTTCGTGAGAGTTGAGTATAGTGCATATAAAAGGATCTCAGCAATGGTCTTAGAACGAGTAGCGTTATGCTTGAACTAGGATATGTACTGTTTCAGAAAAATTTGGTGTCTACTGGTTCCAATCAACTCATAACGTACAGCAACAAATCCGAAATGTCATGGTAAAAGTGACTTGAGAAGAGAAAAACATACCCATTAGCATAGCGCCCCAAGAAACAAGTGACAAGACATATAACGCGCTGCGATTTGTTGAAACAAGCTGAGTCGCACGAAGCGTGAGACAACAGCTAAACAGAGTGCGTATTTCTTCTATGTCGTATCTTTCCTGACGCGTGAGCTAGCCTTGATGGAGTGAAATTGCTTTGAGCACAATTTGAGGATGAAGCTGAGTCTTAATTTGCTGCTTTATGCTATGTAATGAGGAACATGTCATTATTTTGATTCCTACTTATGTATGTCATGAACGTTTTTGGATAAAGACATTAATGACAGAAATGAAAATAAACATCTGTATCCAAAAATTGCTCATTATCTTAAAAAAATGTTATATCTTGTTGTGTGACAAAGGAAGTAAATCGCCTGCAAAACGATTTAGCTATTTGCCCCGGCAATCGGCGTTGAAGAGGAATCTAGCTTTTACCAATTAGACTTAGAGCACGACCTACAGTCGGTAACAAAGAAACCAATTATTTTTAGGGATCCGTATAATAGTGGGAAAACAGAACCTTTAGTAACACTCTGTTCAGACGGCTGAAAGTAAACGTCATTTTTGTTTTTGCAAGGTTTATTTCATTGCCTTTTGAGTAATGAAACAAACAGACTGAGTGCTTCTAAGGGACTATTTTACGGATCCACAAAAATATTTAATAAAATATTTTAGCCGTGTGGTGACGGCGAATAGAATACATGTGTCACCACCCCAGCCAAACTTTTCCCGATATGGGGGTCGTAAGAGACGACCGAGGGAACCCTCCAGAGGACGGGCAGCAGCGCTCTCTGTGAGTTAAACCACCCCACCACTGCGATCGCCAACCCGCCTGCCCAGCGTGGCGATTACTGCATTTCACCCGCAAATGACGGATCTCATGGGGGAGGCCCTCGTCCAGCAGTGCGACGTTATGTGGCTTGTATGATGAAAAATATTTAGTTTACTCCATTTATGTGTGCAAATTCAACCTCCAACAATGACCTACGTATCTGTATCATTTGGCGGGAAGTGAGATGAGTTAGATTCTATTACTCGGTCATCGTGTGTCCATCAATGGATGTCAATGGGCTGACATGATGATGATGTTTCCTACCTTCATATCTTACTAATATTATAAATGGGAAAATGAGTTTGTTTGTTTGTTCCGCTTTCATGCCGTAACTACTGAACCGATTGCTTCGAAATTTTGTAGACAAATAGTTAGTTTACGCACAAGAGCGATCGTTGTGTCGCGCCTTTGGGGAGGCCTATGATCAGCAGTGGACTAACATAATAATAGTATGATAGATTAAGAAACGTACAGTTAGCAACGGAAAAAATACGTCACAAAAAATTGAGCTCGCTTTTTCTTTTCCCTCAATAACACTTTTCGTGTTGCAAACTGTACTACCAGTCTAGTAGACTATTCAGCCTTTGTTTGTTTAAAAGCGAGCTTTCAACAGTCTCACCTTTAAAACTGAGAGTTCTCTCCGCAACTTGTTTGTGTTTTCAACGTGTCTGACTTCAGTACACGTTCGGCACGTGTGGATACGTTATTCACGTCTAAGCTTTCTTTGCTGGTAAGTTCTCTCTGGTCGTTCTGTACTTAAGAACAAAAGTTTCTGGTCAGACGTAATTTTGTAGAGCTAGACGAGTAAGATTTATTGTTTTTGAGTGACAGTGAAATAAATGTAAAAAAAGATCGTACATTTGTCTTCAGAGTAATTTAAACTTGAAATAAGGCACCAACTGTAAAATTATTTACTACGTTGTATAATTATGGTGATAGCTGTAAAACACGATTACTTTTGTACTGTACGTTTTAGTCAGTGCGTGTTTCTTTAAAACAAATATATACACACATAAAAGTGTCAGGATCATTTTAATCAAATCTAATCTTCTGGATTGGTCTCCTACCTAATTCCCCATGCCTGTATCAATGACTTATCACCACATTGAATGAAATGAATGATAAATGAATTCAGTTTTTGTAAAATATATTCGTGTTTGCAATCTTCTAAAATGTACTTGATCCTTAACCCTTTGCAACCGAACTGAAACAATCGTGAGAGTTCATTTCAATTGAATTTGAACCTTATTGTGTGTTTATGGTGTTCTATCATCAACTAGATACAACACAACTATTTTTTTTTTATTTGTTGTACATTTTTACTTTAGCCAATAGATTATTTAATAGATGGAACATGTATATATTTTGGGAAGGTGTTGTCAAGTTCCAAGGGTTCTATTCAAAATAGAGGGTATGATTGGGATTTAACATAAGGTCAACTATATTCATTCTAACCATATTTTGATAGGTTGGAAAGGGCTAGGCACTTTTGATGTGTGTATTACAAAATAGGTTACCTACCGTTTAAGTGTGATTATCAAATTATATTTTTTTCCATTATTAATGGAATCTGTTTTGAATAAGATACTAATAACTCCGCATGTTTCCTATACTAAATAAATAAATAATAAGTACGCAAGTCAAAATATAACCATTTCAAAATGGTCACCCATCCACCCATCCAAACCAATTTCCAGCACCACACTTTACGGTAACTTTTTTAACGGCAATTTTTTGATGTAGTAAAAGTGTTTTTTTCTTGCCGCCTTGATTGGTCTGCTTTTGTATGGGAGAAGTGCAAATTGGCCTTGTTGGTAGATAAGTGTAGGTAATTGCCTAAACTTTCTTTCTACACGTGTATGTATGTATCCGACCATATTGTATCTTGTAATCTATTATTGGAAAATGGTATTTAAAAAATACAATCTATTATATAAAAATTATTATTGCTGTTCGTTAGTCTCACTAAAACCATATATTCATGGCAGAAAATGTGGGAAGTGGCAAGTGTCTGGTAGAGGGGCCGACACTTGTCAAAAGTTTAATTAGTGGAACGGTGTTTCAATAAATTGAACAAAAATATAATTAAATAATACAATATTACAACAAACATAACACACATTCGCATAGAAAGGCGTCAATTAACTGACACTGTGTTATGTATAGTAAATATTAATTCTCAATCATTTTAAACAAGAACTTTAAAGAAAAAAGAACCAAGTTGATGAAGTAAAATTTCACACATTTGTGGTTTAATGTCGGAACTGAACCAAATTTAACCGTTTTGATACCAAGCTGGAAGCACCAGCTTTCAAACAAAAAAGTATCAGCCAAATCAAAGCACACCAGTCAAAAGTTTTGAGATAACAAACATAAAAAAGCCGACGAATTAAGAAAAAAAAATCGGTCGGTTAAAAACATTTCATTTCCAAGGACTCAAACAATATCCTCATTCGATTGAAATATCCTCACCGAAAAAAAAACAAAGAAAACAAATGAATCAATATGTGAAAGTGAATAGGCACCGTTTTGTGCTTTGTTTTGTAACTTGACCACGTCCCGGCCCTCGCGCAGCCATTTCTATGTCAACCTTAAAATACCATGTCTGGCGTCTGAACCTTTACACCTTGTACTAACTACACTTTCTACACACTTACATTACTTACGCATGCTCACGTGCGCACGCGCATCACTTTGAAACACTTCTAGACTTTTTACGAGAGCTTTTACTCGGCTGAATACCTAATTTAGATTTGGCGGAGTAATGGAGAAGAATAAAATACTGCTCGCAAAGTATCCCGTTCCCATGGGAAAAAAATATAAAATAAATCCTATGTATGACGTACATTTTTGTAAAGTTACATTGAAATTGTTCAATAACAATCGTCATTTTTAAGCATTCCATTTTTTTGTCACTATCCTGAAACCATCTGATGTCCAAGTAGACATCAAAAAAAAATTATCAATGTTTGTTACGTGACAAAAAAACAAAATATCTATTTGTCAATTAAGTTTAACACTCAAATATACCTTAACTTAATATGCTTCACGTCGTCATCATTTTTCAACATTCCAAAATGAAATCAGCCATTTGTAAAACATAAAGGTGCATTTACGGTACAGTCGAGTTCATCAATATAATGTGTACACTTTCAATCATAAAAAATAAGTGCGAACAAGGGTGCAAACATTTCTTGCATGTCAGGAAATGAAAAAAATATAAACGATATAAAAAAAAACTACAGGTAAACAATTTAACAGAGAGCCCGGCACGCAAGTTTGAGAGAATAAACGACAGGAGCAGTGACATCTATGCGTCAAAACTCGAAGCAATGACACACGAGAGTATTATGATTAAGATACAACTCACGTTTTCTGAATACTTTTGACTATACTTGGAGAACAAGTGCTTCCAGGCAGCCCGGTTTGTAAGCTGATATTATTTAACTAGCGGCCCGCTCCGGCTTCGCATGAGTACAATGCTTATACTAAGTGTTTCTCTACGATTTTATGCATGTAACGTAACCTTCCTCTGAAATCGCTCTAGTCTTCTCTTCTGTTAAAAGAACTGAACTAAAACCCGTTGCGTAGTTTTCAAGATATAAGCATACATATGGACAGACAGCGGGAAGCAACTATGTTTTATACTATGTAATGATACATGCTTGAAGACTTATTCAGTTATATGACTAGTAAAACGTTGATATTATATTTTTTAATCTCTAACAAAAAGAAGTTATTTTTTGCGCACTTAATTTTGAGGGCTTGGAAATATTCGTTTCGGTATTAGAGAGTGTGAACTCGACTGTACATTTTTTTTTCACCGGAAACGTTTAGTACAACTAGCTTGTACTGTAATAGACTTACAAACGCAGCCATTTCATCGGAACACCAACGACACGAGCGTGTGTCGAATACGACATTAAGTTAACGGATGTCAAAGTGGTCAGAGAGGAGGCCTTATTCCGTTTTGTGCACGTAATTGTGATGAATCAGAACCGTTTATCTGCACTTATGAGGTTTTGGCACTAAGTAACATTGTAAGTAACTTTAGAGATAGAAAATATGACGATAAAAGTATTGAAAATTAAAAGCCCTCACGATTTTTAATCCAAAACTGGGGTAGGCATTTAGCAATTTTATTGCGACCACAATTTTAATATAAGTGGGCCTTGGCTGTAGCTGTAAGCTGTTTTATCTTTACAATAGCTTATTGTATTTTTATACTCGTAAATATATTTTTTAAACACAATGACTTGTTCACTGTATGTAATAATTTTATTGTAAAATAAATATCCACATTTTTGTCATGAAGGTAGTCGATATATTTTGTAGAAACCACCAAAGTGGTAGGCACGTAGAATAAACACATTTTTTTTTCATAACCGAATAATACATAGGCTCTGAAATAGACACCTTGTTATTAGGCCATCCTGCATTTACTGCTAAAACTCGCGTCACTCTTAAATCACACAGTACATACACATAAATAGAAATAACTCAAGTCTTTGGAGAGCCTACTCCAGTCCCAAACTGGAGCAGGCTTCCAACAATTGCGAATGAAAGGTCTAAGATCAGTAGTAGGTATAGGTATTTTTCTCAATGGTTAATATCTTTTTTTTCATGCTCAGTGAACCAGCCTTTGACCACTAAACTGGCTGATTAAGCAGCGATGTGGTCTACGATGGAACACACTTATTCACTACGTACCTATTTACCCGTGATTTGAAGAACTCCAGACTGTACTGCGCAGGAAACACAGTCTCCGGCAAGTCATTCCACATCCTTGCGGTTCGCACTATGAAAGTAGACGCAAACTCTCTTTGGTGGTCACAGTTACAACGCAACTTGCCATGTACCATAATAGGTTCAAAATTAAAATGGCTCTTCTTCTGTAAGAATAAAGGTTGACTTTTGTATAATAACATTAACCTAACTACGAAGACTAAGGAAATGTCCACAGTTTACAAAGCGTATTTAAACGTGATAAGACATGGGCGTTATAGGATCCACACACTGGTATTTGGGTCTCGTAACAATGTTTCTTCTAACCGTAACGCGGTGCATTGTGTAAGTAAGCTTTGAATACTTTTAAAGAAAAAAGAATTCAACCAGTAAAAATTAAGACTTTAGTGGTTTTCTCATCGATGCCATTCTTAGAACCGAACCAAATTTAAATTTTAACTTAAAAAAAATATCATCAAAGTCGGTTTACCCAGTCTAAAGTCAATAAAAAAGAAATACAGTCCAATGGTCCAAGAGGTTCTCCTCTTACATATTTGAAGTTGGTTAAAACAGGCAGATATTCCTGCATTTAGTGTCAAAATCCACGTGACTTAAATCTTATTGTTGCATATATGCAAGTCGAATGGATTTTCCACGTCTTGTCGACTTTACGAATGTTGGACGCCTGTGAAAGTTACATAAGTATTAAAAATTATGCAGGCTTAATACCTAATTGTTGCGTACCATATCATGACATACTTTTTAGTATTGTCTTCTTTTGCTTTTATAATACTGATCACAGAGTGACCAGAAAATTAGTGGCTATGGCTTTATGGGATAGTATGGGTAATTTCCAGTCGATATTACTATGAGACCTAGTAGGTATAGTAAACAGCTTTAACTTTAAAAAAAGTGTTTTCATATTTATTGTTATCTTGGTTGAAAACAAAAAAATTACCACCACCACCCTTTAAAGTCATAGCCTCTAATTCCCTGTATTTACCTATGTCAATTTGTAGGTATATCAATCTTTTACCGGACTTTCTAACTTCCCATCCTGATAAATAATGTCACAAAGAGAATAAATAGGCTACGAATATGAAAAGGATATTGCGATGGAATCTTCTAAATGCCGCCAGTATCTTAAACCAGGCTGTAATCTATATTTCTACCAAGTTTTGTCAAAAACCGTTCAGTAGTTTTCCCGTGGAAATGTAACAAACATACACACATGGCGCATATCACAAACTTTTACATAGATATCCGACCTTACTAACCTAGTCTAACGTTGGAATAACTGTTCCGAAGATATAACAATCTCATGTCAACTTAACAGTTGTATGTCAAATACAGAATAAACAGTTCCAGTAGATCTATAATTACTTTTGAAATGTATGAAAAGATGTATGAAGGTCAACGAAGCAAAAGGGATATGTCAGGACCGTGACAAATTTAGATCTAGTCTCTGTCTGCCACCCTAGGATACAGGCGTGAAGTGTATGTATTTACCTTTGTATAAGTGACATCGTGTTTATTTGTAAGAGGGATAGGATATTATTAGGATGTAAGTAACAGACAACAAAACCCCAGTTTAATCTTAAACAACCATTGAAAGTACCCAATTACCCAACGCTTACTTCAGGGCAGATCGGAATTAGAATCTCTACACTCTCTCATTTCATTAAAAAGGTCAAAAGCCTTACCCCGCTGGCCCGGCTAAAGACTCGAGTGCTCTTCGCATAAAATTAGAGCCAGGGGAAATGAGTTGAGATGAGTATGGGAGAGCACACTTCACTGTGTTAATAACTATAGCATAATCTATACATATACATACATACTAAAACTTACTCCCTCTAATGGGGAATTTTCAGGGCCCCTGTTTCTTTTAGTTATGACAGATGGCGTTAGTTGTATTAGGGGGACAAATGTCAACGAAATTACTAACTTCAAGCTGTCCGTATTGAAGGCGACAGTATTTTTTTTATTGTTTGTCTACATGTTACAAAAGTGTCTGAAGTCTAAATAACTCTAGCATAATCTATACCATACCCAAATAATAAAAAACGCACTAAAATATAACTGACAGAAGCCTCCTTGGGGTAGGTGTCGCTATATACTAGCGACACCTAGATAAGAAATTTTGGAGATTGAAAATTCCCCATTTAAAAACAATAATTTAACTGCACTAACCAAGTAACCACACATAATACATACCTATATATATGCCGGCATATATATGCCGACAAACGTAAATCTTTAAACGATAACATCGTTGTTTATGGACCGATTTTGATGAATCTCTTCATTTATTTATAAGTTAAGGACAGCCAACCATGCACACACGTATACTTACAAACTATAATGAGAATTTTAATTATACAATGTAACATGTTGCCCTACTTATAGGCTACCACTAATATTTTAATCGTAAGTTAGGAAAACAACAAAGAAAATTAACCAACAAAATCAATACATAGGTACACTAGTTTTACAATGGCTCACATTAATTAAATACAATATAGTACACAACAAAAAAAAACAAAATAGTAAACCACTTTTTCTTGGATAATATACCCACACCCAGGGTAGTCTTATCGTTACATAGTATAAAACAAAGGCGTCTATCGCTGTCTGTCCCTATGTAACTATGCTTAGATCTTTAAATCTACGCAACGGATTTTTTCATCACCGTAATAGAAATTTTTTTCTTCGAGAAATCTATTTTTTTATTTCCTCGCATTGTCGCCATAGTATGAGTTGTTCTCTTAAAAATAAAATCGAAAGGGGTGTCCATTCCCATTCAGGCTGCAAAAGAGCTGTACTTTCATATCTTAAAAGAATTTACACCTGTTTACTGTAATCCTATATAAAACTTCAGTAAATTAAATATTTCTGAAAATGAACACAAGACAAAAGTACTATTCTTTTTCGCTATTTTATTGTCTTTAATCTAATGTCTCTCCTCAATTGCAAGATATTTAGATGTATACACAAAATTATGTGTGACGCGGAATCTTAGTTCACTAGTGTATTTGAAGACTCACGCTATTGACTCGAAAAAAAGAAGTAGAATAGGCAAGCGTGCCCGCGTAGACTACGCTCAGCAACACACGGCAGCCAGTTTATTCCTGTAGCGGTCGATACCAATTTACGGAAGTGAAAACGTCTACGCGGTGGCCCTTATACGTAACTCTGGTTAGTACAATTACACGCGTAGGGGGAATTTTGAAAAAAAAATATGTTTTTGGATAACTATATTCAGTGCTATATTCAGACTATAACAGGAGCGTCTGTGGTCCAGTTGGTCGTATACTTGGCTTGCAACCGAGAGGCAGCGGTCCTCTAGTTCGCCCTCTGCGCGTCTCAGTTCAGCTAGTAACATCTGTTCATGATATAACACTATAGGTACATCTGTTCATGAAATAACACTATACATCTGTTCATGAAATAACGAGACCCGAGAGGTCGCGGGTTTGAGTCCGGATACTGGACGTGTACCAATGGGACTCTTTTTCAGAGCCTATGTACGCAACGCAACGCTCGTACGGTGAAGGACCACATCGTGATGAAAACCCGCTCACCACTAGGTGTGTGTACCCAATAACGGCGATGGGCTCACCCCCTGTCACGTTGGGTTAAATACGCATGTTGAACCGTGGGCACTGCATAGCAAGTGCCTCTGCCTACCCCGCTTTGGGATTAAAAGGCGTGAAGTGTATTTTTTTATATTCATGTTCTCAATTCGTTTAAGGGTGGACTTCCACTAGGATTTTGTCTTTGAATGCATGACCCCTAGACTAAAATTTTGCATAACAACGCATAATAGTAACTACACTCGGGAGCAATGAAATCGAGTCAGTTTACTACTGGTTGCAGTAATAAAATGAGTCGAATTCATTGCTCCCGAGTGTATTAAACCTAACAGACTCCTGTCTTAACGAAGCCTATGTCATGTCTATGGTATATGTCTAAGCGAAAAGCCTATGTCAGGGCCGTGACATGGAGGTATCTAATCTGTGCTTACTCCAGTGGTACAAAAGCGTGAAATGTGTATATTTTCACAAGACAATGTATCAATTGCGCAGTTTTTGCATTTTTAATCTGTCTCCTTGTCCCATTATCCATACATACACTTCACGCCTTTTAATCCCAAAGCGGGGTCGGCAGAGGCACTTGCTAAAGCAAATGCCCACGGTTCACCAAGCGTATTTAACCATACATCTGTCGCCAAATAATCACTGTCGCAGCCTGAACATCCCTCAAGTACTACCTACTTCTGCAATGGGTAACAATTCTACAATAGCAAGTGTAAAACAGTACACTATATTTCCAAAATAAACGAGCACTGTAAACTCATTACCACATTTAATTTGTATAGCAAACAATAGTTAAATTTAGTGAAATTCTCGCCCCTGCATTTGTATTACACTCAATTCAATGAGACTTCGCTGCTCCTATTTATTAATCAAACAACGTAGGAGTACCTCACAAACAACCA
>SJJU01006026.1:0-20420 GCA_012932125.1 Conopomorpha cramerella | reverse complement strand
GCATAGATATCGTCATTAGTATAGTTTTAGTGTGTTAATTCTTAACACGTTAACAGTTCTATGAGCACAATGTGGGCTCATGTCGTGGCATGGCTGCAAGTCCGTGAGCCCACAATGGACTGACAACTATTGAGTATTTTGTTTTGAGTTTTTATCGCAGATGTACGAGTCAGGCAGTTTACGGTCTTAGTACCTACTGGTTATGGGAGTGTTTGCTGTGTCGAAAGACATCAAAACATATAAAAAAAAATTATATCTACCAGTCAACCTCACAACATGTGAGAACATAGGTGCGGGTCAGTATTAAAAAAACATGTAAGTAAATACAATAAAAAACCTAATAATGTACAGTTAATTTATATAAATTAATCGCTAATCTGTCTGGATATTCTGTAATAGGTTTTTAGCTTTGTATGGGGACTGTAAACGTGTTAAGTTAGTAAATAAACATATGTTTACATAAACAAATGCGGACAGCACGTGCAGCTCGGATCTCTATTCCAAGAAAATATTAGAAACCAGTCGTGCTAAAGTGAAACAGCACACATAAGCTTGCACGTGGTTCCTTTCCTACATTTGCAGTAAGCAGCTCCATTCGGCATAGCACCATTTCTGCACGCATATAATCTAGCTACATATAATATACACTAGGCAAATAAACATAATTTCCTTGTCAAAAACTTGAGGAACTACCACGCTTTTAAACGATTTATTGGAAAAATAACAAATAGCTGATAAGGCCTTAGCAGTAGGTTAGAACGTCAACGTCAAATGGGTGGGAATATCCCGGTAAATAAAGAGAAGTCATATGTACAAGTAACCTTAGAAACATGATTGAGATATCTATAAAAACTCTACCTCGATATAAAGTTTTTTTTATGATTTTTTAGATTTATGAAGAAAAAGTACCCATCAAAAAACAACGCATTGACATTTTTTTTAAATTCTGGACTATGCAAATAAGTAACAAAATAAAAAACTTATACACGTCGAATTAAGACCATAACTATATTTTTTTACATGTACATAAAGAATAGGTACGTCGCGTCACCTTCATGATAATATATCGGTTCAAAGTTCACGCTATTGGCCCCAACACACAGCCAATATTAACATTCAAAAGCTTAATTGTCCAAAATCGATTAACTAAAAAGCAATTTATTACAATAATTTGTAGAACTAATTTAAAAACACACAACACAATCGGTGTCTGCCTCTAATGACTCCGGAGAGATACGCGTATTATTATATATTTCTTTTATTTTTCGGGTATTTAAAACGAATCACATATTAAGTCATTTATCTCGGGCGCTATCAAAGTTCCGCAATGTCAGATGTATTGGTGATTAATCGCGATTATTAATTAAACAGAGTAACATAATACGTCCTCAAATGGAGAATAATTGTCGTTGAAATTAAATTTTAATAACATACTTGAATATCAAAAGCTTACGACGTTTGATGCGCCCGCGCACGGTGCACTGACCGGCGACAATTTTTAATGCGATTACAAAAACGATCCCCATTACAATAATCTCGGGATTTCCTGCCAAAATAACCCCGCACTGGCGCTCGTTCATTAATAATTTCTAAACACTAAAAACTCTTAAGAAACCGCGGTAGTCGATACATTTCTGTCCATATAACAAATAACCTATCATTTGTTCTGCCTTATCGGTACACATTGACAGTAGTTAGAAATGTCTCTATTAAAATTTCGCCTTGAGATAAAATGTAATGAGCCATTTAATCCTAGAGAGTGCGTAAGCCGAGTGCATTGGAGGTGCAATTATAATGATAGAGTAGTCTACGCGTAGTTGCATGACGGGATTAGACCACCGTGCTCGGTACGAGGCCGAATTGCTTAAGCCCCTTTCATGAAGTTTTCACATGAGATCTGATCAATAATGTTACTAGTTTGGATAATCCCTACATGATGACCGCCGGTGGGAACCGACCAAATGAAACTCCAATCAACGCGCACCGTGACGAAACGTTGCCGTGGAATCAACATACAACAAATGATATTACATGTTATGACAACAACCGCCTGTCTAATAAATAACGATTGTAGAAAACAAACACGCGGTCAAAAGTTCTAAGGAAGAAAAAAAGCAATTCCGAGACGAATAAAGACGTCCGTTACTAGGTCTTAAAAAATATTAGAAGTCAATAAAGCGTGATACGTACTTATTACGAAGCAACATATAAGACACAATGATGCGAGTGAACGACCCGGGAAGATGTTATCCGGCGATTTGGGAACACTCGAAAGTGCTTAAGAGTATTAGCTTTTCTCCAGTAAAATTTAGACGTTCCTAAAGTAGCTTGAATGGCCGAATGAACGGCAACACGTAAATATGGCCAGTTTATGTGGCAGGCAAACAGGCCACGTGAAATGTACACACGGTGGTTTCGTTTTTTTTTTTTAAGTTTCTTCTCTGTATTATTTGTCAAGTTAGCGGAGCCCAAATACCCGTGAGAAATGGACCCTTCTCGAGAGGTGGCCGCGCGCTGCCGTAAGCATGAATGACAGAAGTATGAGTCTTCCTGGGCCCGCTCATTATAAAATCAATAAGTCGATATAATGTATATTTTCATTAACGGGAAACGTACCATCTATTTGAAGATTATAAATTTACATTCCTAAATCCGCGTTATAATACTTCTTTAGCGCATTTATTGGCAAAATATTAAGCTATAACGAACACGCAGCACCAGTTCGCCACAGACAACTGTTGACATCTGAGCATAAAATATGACATTGTGTTAGCTCGGAGCGCCATAACACGGGGCTTTGTCTACGCTCTCCGCACTTTGACATCACTAACTCAGGATTACCTGAAAATCCGATGACTGAGATATTGACTTGGAATCGTTCGAGAATGTCATTTGAATGTAAATAGCCGGGGTACTAGACCCGCTCGTGTCTTTGTTTGTACGACAGGGCCTGTATCGACTTAATGACAATATATTGGCACTAAAATTAGATAGTCCATCCGTAGTGTCACCGACTTAAACATCGGAGTATACCTCTTTTTATTGCAAGCGCGCTAGAGGCATCGCGGCGTTCTCGTCACCGGACAATAACTGGACTTTATTGTTATACAAATAGGGTCGATATTCGTCGAGTAAAATGTGTCGTGGACTTTTAACACTGACAAGCGGCAATAAGAAATTTAAGTTATGGAATAAATATTATGACACTTTTATCTGTGAGTGCGGTTTTAAAAGTAAGCAGTTGAAGGCGTGATGAGCCCCACATTAAAGCCTTTGTTAGGTCTGTTCGCGTGAAAAACTCTCTGACATTGTCAGTTATAGTTACATTGGTATGCGCCTGCGCCAGTTCGAGGCACGAGGCACTGTGTCCGCCAACCACGGATATGTCACTGATCGGTAATTCACGGTTACTTGATAGCGGATTAAAAGCAGATATTTTAAACGTGCAAGACGCTGCATTCCAGCGCACGCGCAACACCGTCGCCTCTCGCAAAGGGGAATATTAATACGCGTTTGTGTTGATGATGTGTTTATTTTACATTGCAGTTAAAATGATGCGGCTGTTAAAGGCCATGCATTTTTTCTAAATAATTTGAATACAGTTCCGTTGTCATTGAAACATTAAGTTGTCAATATTGTGACAAGTCGAAAAATAAACTTTAATATTTATCTCTGTATACCTTAGGATGGTAATAGACCATCAGGTAGTTTTCTAGCCAAATGATGAAATAATATAACAAAAAAATTTACTTCTTGAATAGATAACAAAAATCTCCGATCAAAGAAATCTACCGAGGGTAAAAGGACACCGAGCCAAAGGTCTTAAAAACTGTGTTGGGCTTGTTAATATGAACAACATTTACTATGGAGATAATTATTTTGAATTTTTTTCACCTCCACACAAAATAGACATATATGTTTGCCTTGAGAGATGATTTTTGTATGAGAATGAATTTTGTTTTTTCATTTCCCCGCGTTATCGACATGGCAAAAGTACGTATCTAAGAACGTTTCTAAGACAATTGCTCGGGGTTATTTTACACGTAATATACAAAAATTACAAAAGAAAATCAATTGCGGGTCCTCCACTAGTTTCTCTAACACTGTATTGACTACATACCAAATGATTCACCAGCGCACCCGATCGTAAGTCTGTCTGCGCACCTATATCTGCGCAGTCACATAGTCCGGTCGAGTTAAGGGCCTGCACCCAACACGCGATCATCTTCGATAACGATCTTCCGAGATAAACGGCCTGCATTTTGACATCGCCTCAATTACTACCGATGTAACGCTATCTGTTAAGTACTTCTGGATAATGCTTTATTTATTTCCGCGTTGTCGTATATAAGAAAGTTTAGACGATACACAGATAGCTACCAATTTGTTGGTATTTTACTAAAAAGGTTTTTGGTTTTAAAACTGACAAAGATTCTGTCAAAAGCGCAACATTTCGCAAACGTTCCTATTCTATTTGTCTGTTAAAATATATATTTTTTTTACGAATTTAGGTCTAGATTATTGGGTCATTAAGGTCTAGGTCTGGATCATGACTGTGGAGATTTCTGAGCTTCTAGTATTATCATCCGAATAATGGCTCGTACTATGTAAATGTTACATTGATGACTCTATACTGGCCATGATGGGAGATGTAGTGACACAGACTGTTCCGGGTATCCCTGTCACTAACTGGAAATTACACGGATGCAAGGATCCCAATTGTTGGATATTGTATAGGTATATTCCCGCTTTTCGCCCTACCGTCGACGAAGTACATTCAACGTATTTCCCCGTAGTAAAAAGGACATACCGAAGTGTTTCACTCTCATGACCAAACGTAAGTACATCGGAAAATAAAACTAGCAAAGCCCATTTTATCCATCACGGTACCTAGCCTCGTAATCAAGCGGGTATATAAAACTCAATTGGCTCAGTGTTTCCATCAATGTGTAAAATTGGGAGCCAGTTGTTTTTCAATTGAAACAAATTAAGGTCAGTTGCCCGAACTAATCCGTGTTATCTTCACGGTTGCGAGCGTATTGTTGAAATCTATTACGAAGCTAAAATAATAAATGTATCTAATGTTTTTCGTGGCATAGAGCTCGGCGTTGTTGTAAGAATTTGTTGGATTCGTAAAGAACATACGGACTGATGATGAAGTGCCGTTTTATACATTATGATTGAGCGTTGTTTGTTGATAGGGTAGGCATTTCCAAATGTATAAGAAATCTTTTAGCGTGCAAAAATAATGTGAAATTGTAAATTAAGCTGATATTTTGGGGTTACATTAACAAATAATAAGAAAACAAACATTTGTTTCGAAGGAAGCTGGCGTGAAAAGTAGGTACTCGAATCCAGAGGTCATGTATGTAAAGATGTATGAATGTAGATGAAGCGAAAAGGGTATGTCAGGGCCGTGACAAATGGAGATCTGTAGTCTCTGCTACCCCTTTGGGAGACAGGCATGAAGTGTATGTATGTATTGTTTCGAACAAGGCTGTGATTGGTCTTTCTTATTCTTTATTAAAAATAGTGAATTGACACGAAGCGCCCCTGCCCTAGCTGGTCTGGGACGCTAACAACATATAAGACATTAAGAGGTGCTCTCCCGAAAGGCAATTAGGCACAAATTGCCTTTGTAATAATCATGTCTCCCACTATTTAGATTTGTTAAGTAAAAAATCATATGTATGCATTGCAATGCAGCGCATATATATTTTTTTATCTTATTTCTATACCGTCTTTAGTTTAATTTCTATGGAGCCGCCCCGGGATCTAGTCTAGTCGTCATTGATTGAGCTCTGGTCTATTTTGTATCCCGCTGTAGATCCTGGCTCTAACAGGAATCACAGTGGTGGGAAAGTGGCTGGGAATAACCCGGAATATAAGATATTAACATTATTTCTTCAAAAACATTGCCATAGGGATATTTGGAGTATTACAAGGGATCAGGGATATTGTAGTGTACAAGCTCAATTTCAGGAAAAAAAATACTTTTTTTTAAACACAGTACACAAGCGTTTGACCAACATCCTGCCTGATGTTAAGCAGCGATGTGGTCTACGATGGAGCACACTTGATCATTAGGTACCTATTTACCCGTGACTTAGAAACGGCGATGGGCTCACCACCTGTCACTTGTGTTCAATACGATTGGTGAACCGAGTGCATTTGCCTAGCAAGTGCCTCTGCCTACCCCGCTTTGGGATTAACAGTCGTGATGTGTATGTATGTTGAAAACCTCCAGACTATTGCGCAGGAAACACCGACTGCGGCAAGTCATTCAACATCCTGGCGGTTCGAATTATGAAAGTAGACGCAAACACAAAGACGCTTAAGTTCGCGTGAATGGAATATCCATCTGGTATGAATAACGTTTTTGGTGTCCTGGTCCTCCTATTGCAAAAGCGCGAAATGTCCCATCATCATCAAAGTCATGTCCCCGAAACGTTGTAGGAATCTTGACCATGAGTTTTATTTATCTATGTATGTATTTAAAAGTATTTTTGTAAGTATATCAGTCTTTGGCACCCATAGTACAGGGTATCCTAGTTTGGGGTCAGGTGACCGTGTGTAAAAAATGTACCGGCGTATATTTATATATTTACGCAGATATGAACCCCAATGAAGTGATTGCCATCCTACAAGTGTGCGATGCATATCAATGCCGTGATACTGAGTGCGTATTTTTTTAGTAGGGTCAGTGTTTAAACGTTTGTAATCTGGTTCATTTATCTGTCGCTGATGGAGATGAATGCGGCTGCGGCGGCACGATGGTATCTGCGCGGGCGCACGCGACGGCGCTTCACGAACGCACTGATGCCGGAGTCGTACCATGAAGTTTTATAGCGACATTGTTAAAGGCCATGCTGTTTTGGGATGTAAATTGAATTCAACAGCTGCCTTTTCTTCCTGACATGTGGTAGGAACCGACTTTGGTTAGGAGTTAGGTTTATTTAGGCTATTTACTAGCAACTGACAACTTAAATCCTTGTTATGCTAAATGTGGCCGAAGGGTACTTGTGATCCTAATGTTCTGTCCGGGGTGGGCACGTTTTACGTAGTTTAATATATTGGCGGACAGTAAAATAAACACAATAGATTTTTTTTATATGTCTTCTATAGCTGTTCACTGTCCGGGAAAGAGTTAAGGGTTTTTATTAAGATATTTAAGGTTGCGGTTCAGTATATTCGTAGGTTTGAGTATACATATACATGTTTGATGTTTAAGGATTAAAGCTTTAGAAAAGTGAATGGAAATTTAGAGTACTTATTAAATTTTTTTAAAATTTTGTTTCCAATAAACATTGCTTTCTCTTCTGAGAGTGTCACATCAGCTGACCAATTACTTTGTCATGAATAGATACCTAAACTGTTCTCATAGTTGGAACGAGAATAATCTATGTTAAATACTGAGGTTCATTGCAAATTAAAGAATCCTATTGGTATAGATTATTTTTCGCCAAGTGCTTTATCAAAATACTTAAAATAGTGGTTCTGTTGTTTCTCTATCCTCCATAGATTGTTAGAAGAATCGTGTATACCTCTTTTCATCGCCTTTTTTTGTATCCGTCTTTACTCGACGAAATATGAATAACAAAACAACATTTAGGCATTTTTCAAATACGTACACAAAACTGTTATCAAAATTAGAAAATACTTAATTTCCGATTTATATACATATCCTCGTAGAAATTAATACTGTTTTCTTAGCGTAATACTCTTATTTATATTTTTTTTTCTTTGCCCTTATAGGTAATAAGCTTTTCCTTCGACCGTGGTAGTTCAATTTTTCTTGAAACACATTTATAAGGAAGGTGACGACAGTAAGTACTAACTACATACAATCAACACATAGTGGAAACGGACTGGGTGCACCGTTATCAGCAGAATCATAGGAACCGGATAAGTACCAATAAATTTGATCCGTTAATCAGATCTCAGTTGAAACTTTGTTTACACCGAATAATTATTTTTCTTTAATTACTTACGAACCTACATTTAATTGCTTTGGGCTAACAATACGCAGTAAATCTCATCTAAGTATGACCAGAAGGCAAGTCCAAATTAAAAACAAATGTGTAGCAATCTTTACTGAAACTACTAGCCTTTATTATTTTAATCACTTCTGCGTTCATTGATCTGCGATACTAAGAAAATTCTTCACAAAAATAGCTCAGTGTATTAACATACTTGTTTCATTTTGCTTGTCATTTAGAAAAAAAAACTACTATAGAAGTCAATTGAAGGCATGGCGGTGCTTCGTTAACAAGTGACTACAAGCACCTCAGAACATGGATTCCACATATTTTCGAGAGCAGCATTAATTATCAAAATAACCGATCGTAGTCGTTAGTTGATTTATCTAGCAACGATAAAGTTTTAATGAAGTACCTTGATTGGGCGCACATGCCCCAATCGATACGATCCACAGATTTCGTGGCTCCAATGCCTATCAGTTTATTGAGTTATTAAATTAAAAATTAGCTTAAGAAGCCGTTGAAAACTCGCCTCTAATGAAGAATAATGAGAGTAGGCAATCGAGTGACAAACGACAGTGACAAAGTGGAGTAATTGAGATTATAAATTGGTAGATATCTGCTAGGCGCTTGACGGAATTGCCCTGGATATCAATGATAAGATACCTGTCAATAGATAACGTAGTCGCGAGCTCATCACTGCACCGGTGTTAGACAAGGAAGGAAGAGACTCTAGATAATTGGTGATTGGTTAAGATAGGGAGCGTTTGTGGTGACATTAAATTTTTAATATCAACGTATAAAAACTTTACGTAGGTACATATTCCTCACGTCCATATTCCTTAATGAAGTTGACAAAATATGTGGAAACATGATGCTTCCTATCTCAATTTTGCCTGACGGTTGAGTATATTGGCATTTTATTGGCAATATTAGATTATAGAAGACAAAATCAAATGTTCAACGCATACATATTATTATTCTAATTACTATACCGTCTATAGTTCTTTCAAAACTTGAAACTCTTTATGATTGTATACTTTGATCACCGTCAAGTCTGTCCAATAAAATTCGCAAGCTTTGTGCACCTACACATTATTAATTAAGCTAAGTCCCGTTTTATTACCGTCACTTGTATCCCTAGTAACAAGGACAACATCATCAACTAAAAATACATTTAAAAAAATCAGTATTTTAGTATCTTAGAATTCGACCGAATCTAGCGAAAAATTAGGTTATTGGGTGTACGCCGTTTATCAAAAGAAATATGACTTGCTGCAGTGTGTGTTTCCTGCGCGGTGTAGTCTGGAAGTCTTCAAGTCACGGTTAAATAGGTACCTAATAAACAAGTGTGCTCCATCATTAGACCACATCGCTGCTTAACACCAGGCAGGATGGTGGTCAAAAGCTTGGTCTTGTGCACTGTGTTAAAAATATATATATACAAGCTGTCCCTCCCCCGATTTTGTCACATTTTCCATTATTTCTTCGCTCCTAATAAATGGTCTATTCAACATAAAAATAATCTTTCAACTCCAACCAGTAGTTCCTGAGATTAGCACGATCAAACAAACAAACAAACTCTTCAGCTTTATAATTAAATATATATATAGTATCAGTGTTTTTTTACTTGCACAAAAATTGTTGTACAAACAGCTCTCTCCACATGAACTATTATATAAGTAAGTATCCGCCTTGTTAACCCGCTACATTGTCAATCTAAATTGATATCACTGATCAAGAATTTGTGATGACATTTAGTTATGATGATGAAGAGACTCGATCATCAATAAATCCAAATTGATGATCGATTTCGAAAGTGCATGAGATTTTTTTTCCTTAAGACCGAATATGTATGGATAAATTAACTAGGTATTTTACTACGATCAATGTTGTAATACATCATATTTTTTGAGGCCTCAATTTTACACTTGGTCTATCTTAAGTGTGCATCTAACTTTTTTTAAGGATTTAATTACCTAATATCCGTGAGGTAACTGGTATATTGTAATATTTTACACCTAAAATTAGAAAGTAATTGTTAGTTAGAGGAACAGGTACAGTACAGTGATCTTTTGAAGCGTTAAAGCCGAATATTGAATTTGATTTCTCGCTAATTCTGAAATTTCTCCTTTTCTTAGTATGTTTTAGATGCTTTACGATTGTAATTCAAACATTTTGAGCATTAACCATTAAAACAAGACGCGATTCTCTTGATGTAGACATTGTAGATGTCGAGGATTATCGCCCAATGAAAAATAACAAAAAGTCTGTCACCACGTTTATACACTTTCTTTATTTTTACACTTAAAAAAACATATTTTTTAAGAGCGCGTTCGCGGATAGGTTAAGATTCGCGGTCGCATAAGCCAAAGCTGCCACAACATCTTCTCGTTAGGGTATACACAGCTTTCGATGCACACACGTTGGCACAAAATAATTAGGTCCAAAATAAATAGTGTTTAGGTCACTTACCGCAAAAAGTTATTAATGAACACCAACGGATTTCATACAGAAGTTTCGTTAGTTAAGAAAAAAGCTTTGTTCAAGAGCTTTGTTCGTGTTTCTTCTATCATATTACTGACTAGAGGACGCCCCGCGATATCATTCGCGGAGTTTTAGTAAGTATTTCATACACTCTATAACAGTATCTATAGCGCCGAGATCCTACAGGATCGAGATAAAAAGTATCCTATACTGAGTGTAAAAGGACCACTCTGTTGGGCTCGTCAATATAAACAACTTTTAGTATGGCGGCAATGTGGGGAAACAAAAAAGTTAAAAAATGTTGAAGAAAAGAAATAAGAGCCCAACAACGTTTTTAAGATAGTGGTATCGAAAAACTCAGTATAGAAATTACAGTTTGTATGAAATATCCAGTAGTTTCTCATAAAAACTAAATTATAATATTATTTCACAGGAATGCAGGTTTCTAAAGTTTTGCGAGTCAAGTGTGTGACACCACCGTCATAGTCTAGCGCAATAAATCGCCACTGTATCTCTCCATTAAAAAAAAGGAATATTAGTAAATTATTTTACAGTTACTTGTGAATAAAATTATTAGGAAATCCGGTTGCTTAGCTACCGTGCGCCGGCGCCATAACTCTAGTGTAAATTGTTCTCCAATTTTGACGCTCAATAAAAACGTCGGTATCAGCTCACAAATTTATAACCCACTAAAAGGTTTCCAAGTAATATATTGTGCTGTGCCGAGAATATACTCTTGTATATATCGCGTGCAAGAAACTATTTAGTCAGATTTTTCTATAGCGTGTAATTAGACCTTCTTTATTAATTAACAAGGTGTACAAAGCGGTGCTTAGTAAACGACAGGAATATATTCATTTGCATTAAAAACACTATTTGGCTCTTAATGACGGTGAAAATTACAAATTATAGAAATAATAAAGGCTCTGTGATCTGTTGCGTGTTTGAAGTCGCCGGGTATCGAGTCTCTTATAAAAGTTATTGGGAATTTTAATGACTTCTATTTAATCATAATAGTTTTTAGCTATTTCGTTTGTCACAACAGAGCACGCTGGTTAGAAACGGCTTGTATGGCATGTGCCGTTATATACCTACATATACGTAGGTATTACGTTCTACGTATAACTAGCTGCTGGCAAACGTTGTTTTGCCAATATACATTATTAATAGTGTTTCCCTGATGTTATATGTATACGAGGGTGAAAATGAAAGTTCTTAAAAAAACTAAAAGTGATTTAACAAACAAGTAATTAGTTTTCTTGTATTTTTTCAAAATAGTGCCCATTTGCTTTTAAACATGGCTGCATCCGACGGAATCTCTGAGAAAAGCACTTTGCCGACTCGTCCTGAGGGGTCTCTTCGTTGGCCTTTTGAAACGCAGCTACAGCTTGTTAGGCATCTAAAAACGTTTACCAAGAATTTTTTCTTTTATTTTTGGGAATACTGAAATAGCAAGGTACATAAAATATGGCGGGTGACCTAGTAATTCCACGTTTAACAAGTTAAACTAAAAAGTTGATCGTTCGTTTGGCGGTGTGCGACGAGGCGTTGTCGTGATGGAGGAGGATTGTATTACGAGCTCGTTTCTCAGGTACTCTTTCCAAGACAAGTAGCAAAGAATTGGTAGTGTACCTACCACTGTGCAGAAACTATTCTTCGCAATATGACCTGTCCTCCCGAAGAAATTTGTCGGAAGGACCTGTGAACCAGAATATATATATCTCTATTTTTTTATTATTTGAATTTTTTGGATGTTAAAAGAACATATTCATCTTCACAACAGATTGAAATAGAAGAATTTACATGTTGCTTATCAATTTTGATTTTGATAAGTGAATGGATGATGAATGGAACTTTCAGTTCTTTCAGTTGAGCATCTTCTCTGAAAACAACCGACAAATCTATCCAACATTTTACTACACTTGTCAATCGGTTGCAGCTTTATTTATAAATAAGTAAAGTAGTGTCAATTATCTCTGCCCATCCTTCCCAAAAGACAGACGTCGCCATAATATAAACGAACCTTTTAAAATTCATAAATAAACTTAAAAAAACAGGTACACATTAAAAAACCTTTATCTAAATAAGCATTTGAATATTCATGCTTTTTAAAAGCACGCAATAACAAAGCAAAAGCTTCCTATAGCAAAAGCTCGTTAAACTTTCAACGCTTGTAATGAGGGCCCGGCTACTATAGTGGACGTCTATAAAGAAATCCAATGTTAAAGATTCATAAGCCTGTAAAGTAGCTGTCCACTAAACCGATCAAAGCTCATAACACATAAATTATTTAGCTCAGAGGGGCGTCCCAGAGTTGCTTAATAACAACATTGCAAATATAGCACGACGCTCTGCGCGGTCTTTGTACAGTCGGCCAAGGATCTGCTACTACTACCCTAAGGTTTAAACTCATATGAATATTTATTTATTTATATGTTTAGGACAGCCAATAGGACAAACATACATATATTAAACAAAAATAGTGACTAAACACAAGATAACATGCTGTCCTGATTACAGGTTAGCATAGCATAAATAATAAAAAAATTAAACATATACATAGAATATTCTGAAACTTGAATGAAGCATAACATACATATAATAAACAAAAATAGTGACTAAACACAAGATAACATGCAGTCCTAATTACAGGTTAGCAGAGCATAAATATATTACAGTACAAAGAGAGGACTTAGAGATTATCATTACATAGTATGAAACCAAGTCGTTTCCAGCTGTCTGTCTCTATGTATGCATAGATTTGTAAAACTACGAAATGGATTTTGATGCGTTTTTGTTTAATAGCTTGAGTGATTCCAAAGGAAGGTTTAAGAATATGTATAGTAGGTACATGCATAATTTATTTATTATTTAGATTATCACCATAGTATACGTAATACATTTAAAAAAGAATACAGATCATATAGAACTAAAACTAAGCACTATTACAATTTAAGATAACTACAACATGCATGTTGGGGGTTCCATGAACTTATGTAATAGTCTTCCCACCATAATATTTAGTATACAATAGTTTCTATATTTCCCCATATAATAGTTTCTTTAATAAGCGTATTTCATAACAGGTAGAAAATACTCAAGGACGTAACTTCTTACTTTCTTTACCGAAAAAATGTATCGTTATCCTTCCTAGCCTTCGTATCGTTATGTAACCTCAATAATTAATTTCTTAATATAACAGTTAGAAAGGAATAAATGAAATTAATTATTGTAGTTGAATTTGATGAATGATTTAAATGTACCATCTAACTATTCCCACGGTATTGCGGCATTACTACAATTATTTCTACTTTAATATCTTTATTTGTCGAATAATTAGTACAGTGGGCTCACCACCTGTCACATTGGGTTAAATACGCTTGGTGAACCGTGGGCATTTGCTTAGCAAGTGCCTCTGACTTCCCCGCTTTGGGATTAAATGGCGTGAAGTGTATTGGTACAGTTAACTTCTTTATTAGTGTGAAATGTTTTTTTTTTGCTTTTTACCTATTGTGGTGTTTCTATATGAACATACCTATTTACTTAGATCCTAACATATCCGTGAGGTACATATGACCCCGCAGATCTCTCCATGACCCGCTGTTCAGCGTCTTCGCCATATTTTATATGATTTTGTTATATCATCATCATCCGCCCATATTTGTCCACTGTTGGACTTAGGTCTCTCCAATTGCACGCCACTGTGGTCTGTTTTCGGCTTCTCGCATCCAACTTCCGCCAGCCATCTTGCGCATATCAGTCCACCTGAGGACGCTTTGTTACGTTAAATAAAAAACGCTGGCGTAACTCGAAAATGTCAGTCAGCCTATAATACTTCCCCAAGGAACCAACCAAGGTCAAAAACGAAAATCTTACCGACCTCTTCATACAAACTTACCGATCAGCTGATTGAGACTTTATATCATCGTCATCATCATCCATCAGCCCATATGGCGAGAATGACTTAATATAAAGAGGTTAATTTTCTTTTTCGTTTTTGACATAGAGTTTCTTATATTATAAATAAATAATAAATGTTTTACAACAACACACACGTTACCTTCATCCCATGTTAAGTAGTTAACGCACTTGTGTTACGGAATGCAGATAACGAAATATACGAACTGAAATATATTTTTTTCTATTAAGTACATACTTATACAAGTAAAACACCCAGACACATCTAACAAAGCTCGTCACCTAAGTGCCTGTCGGCGGTGGGAATCGAACCCACGACACAAACATGCTAACCACTACACCAACGAGCCCGTCTTGGGGAAAGTTATTTGATTTCGTGGGCTGAGTGGCTTTTTCAGTTTCGCACAACATTTTCAATTTAACCTCCTACGAGTATATTATATTTTGAAAACCCCCTCTATACCTATTCTGTGGTATCCACAAAATGTGAATAAATTGTAATTCGTTTAAATATTGACTAGGCATGTTAAATACAACAATAAACAATATTTGCGGCATAGATTATAAATTCCTAGGTGTTGATTTATTTGTCAATAAATAACTATTTTCATTTCGTGTAACCTCCTAACCAGGAGTGCAGACGCCATATTTCACGTATTGGGAAACAAATGTAATGGCGCCTGTCTGTATTGTTTATTCTGCTAAATTCTATACTAGTGCATTGCCCGCGAGTTCGTTCACTAGTAGTATGTTGCGCCGCCTGGTGGCAATTATTAGAACTATAATTTTTTTTTAAAAAACAGCCGCTTACTACACACATCAAAAGTGTCTAGGTATCAAGAACATAATTAGCTCTAAAAAAAAACTAATTTATATAAATCTAATCTAATCTTCTGGATTGGTCTCCTACCTAATTACCCATGCCTGTATCAATGACTTATCACCACATTTTGAATAAATTATGAATGAATTCAGTTATTGTAAAATATATACTTCATTGCAATCTCCTAAAATGTACTTGATCCCTAGACACTTTTGATGTGTGTATTATTGCTACTGTTCCTATATAAATTATGATTAACTAGTAAACTAAACTAAATATTTTTGCCTTTTTAGCTCATTATCATTTTCCTGCCCTCATCCCACACTAGGTGGGGTCGGCGCAACACTTTTCCTTTCGCCATTCATCTCTATCATTCGTCATCTCTGCAGTTACACCTTTCACGCACATGTCATTTATACACAGTCCATCCAATTGGTCTCCCTGTTCCCTTGTATCCTTCCACATTTAGCTCATAGCAAGTCAAATTCGGTTAGGAAATTGAATTAAAAAATACTATAATAATTTCTATTCCAGTACTACCATCATAAGTCATAAGTTTTGAAACCATTACTCTAAAATTAACGTTTCCCCATATAAACTTCCACCCCCTCCCCCTTTTAATCCCTTAAACTGCTTTCTATGTATTATATGTATACTATACGCTGCATATAAAAGCAGAGAAACACTATTATGTAGACAATACAACGTTGGCTGGGTCAGCTAGTTTCCATTAAAAGTAGGTATCCGGAAATAATCGATCTCCTCTTCTTTTTTATAATTACTTACACAGTCTAAACATACTTCTGAAACCGAGGTATGCACCTCAGAAATAGAAAAATATACTCATACCTTTTAATGCCGGAAATAGGAGAAAAAGAGGACAAATTATACTGATACCATTTACTCCCGAACGGGGTAGGCAGAGACACATGCTCGGAAATAATATCGCACGGTAAATCAAGACAGCAGAGATGCATTGTTCCAGAGCGACAAAAATTCCGCGAAACTATAACTCAGGCGTGTCCCCTGTCTAGGAAGTATCGAATTTCCTTGCTTGAAGGTGACCAAGAGCCGTGGAAATGTAACGAGGTACTTTATGGGGAATTTCCATCATCAATTCAGAAACATATGTACCAACGAAATAATGTATCCATGTTTTCTTAAGACTAATTCAATGTACATCAACATTCCACCGAGTTATTTCCTTATAAATCGCTGTTAGATTTTTAGCAGGAGGTGAAATTATTTTTATTTATATTACGTATTATGTACTCCGGCCGTGATACCTTCTTGATAACTGCAGTTGACCTTGTTCCCGTGGGAAATTAAGGACAAAATATTGCATAGGTTATAAGGACGTCACAGGTGTTATTCCGATGTTATTGTAAAATTTCAGTAAAACCAGTTAGTTTTGCTCGAGAGATCCAAAGATTCATACAAACTTTCGCATCAATACATACATAGTATAAAGCAAATTCGCTTCCCGCTGTCTGTCCTTATGTATGCTTAGATCTCCAAATCTACGAAAAGAATTTGATGCAGGTTTTTTAATATACTGTGAATAAAAGGACCCCGACCAATGGTGTTAGAAACTTTGCTGGACTCATCAATACGAACAACTTTTAAAAGTCATCTACCGAGGCGCAAACATGTCTATTGTTTGGAGATGAAAAAACATTTTTTTCATTTCCCCGGATTGTCCCCATAGTAAAAGTTGTTTATATTGACGAGCCGAACAACGTTTCTTAGACCATTGCTCGGGGTCCTTTTACACTCTGTTTAGAGTGATTCTTGAGGAAGGTTTATACGTATAATACCTACATGCGCGTCTGTGGTCCAGTTGGTCGGATACTTGACTTGTGATCGTGAGATCGCGGGTTCGAGTCCGGCTACTGGACCTATGTACGCAATGCAACGCTGGTACGGTGAAGGACAACATCGTGATGAAACCCGCACACCACAAAGTGTGTGAACCCTATAATGGGGATGGGCTCACCCCCTGTCACGTTGGGTTAAATACGCTTGGTGAACTGTAAGTATTTGCTTTAGCAAGTGCCTCTGCCTACCCCGCTTTGGGATTAAATGGCGTGAAGTGGGTTTTTTTTTTACCTACATGCATATAATAGCAGATATACTGGTGTATATTAGCAAAACAATGTTTAGCGGGTCCGCTAGTTTATAAATATTACAAGTCATCAATCATACATTCAAATAACACCTTCTGAAGGATTTCTTTACTTGTCCCAGCTGCCTATTCGTCATCATCATCACGACAGCCTACTGATGTGGACGTTAGACATAGGTCTCACAAAAGGCGCGCCATAACCATCATTCTTGTGCGATCCTCCGCCAATGTAGATACGCTGTCTTAACGTCTTTTTTTTGTCAGTATGAACAAGCGATTGTGCACCACCTTATGTCTGTTTTATTTACACAGGGCGTCCCAAAACAACAAATAAATTTAAATAAATTCTTCTTCCAGAAATATAACCTACGCGCGATATTTAAGGTACTTTCCCTTCATATGCCATAGTCTCAGGACGTCCTGTATAGTGTCATATCATACATGACTTAGCTATACTGTATATAGCTATTCAGTAGGTAATGGCACATATTAAGATGAAATAAATAATTTGATGTTGATTTGAATTAATAGTAAGTACATTAAGAACGAGTCTCTACGACACTTTCATATCTTAACTGTTCATAGAAACCTCATTTACACTTAATAGTATCATCTACCTACAGCAATATTACAAAACTTGATATTCATAGGTATTACTTTAACCACCTCATTTAGAATATGGTCATTTTTAACGCGGTGTCTCAAAGCTCATGTACTCAAAAAAACAAGACTTTAAAAAGGTTAACAAGACGTAAAATAATAGTGCACAGGGAAAATCACTTTACCGGGCCATTTGAAAAATAACTAAAATTAATTAAAACGCCCGATTCTTAATTGTCTATTAAAATAATAGCGTTATTCAATTAAAAATCTTTTTTTAAGGAATAATTAAGACATCAAGGCACTGTGCATACACGTTACCTTTATCATTATACATCTGTAATCGGGGAGATAAAACATTATCTTCTCGAGATAATTTCAAGATAAGATTATAATATATTAATTGTAAAACAAAAACTTGCAGCTTATAATCGTTTATAGTCTTTAGCAAAGCGTTTAAAATAAAATCGAGATCTAAGTATACTGGCCGATAATAAAAGATATTAAAAAAAAGATTAGAAAAATAGGAACATCGGCAGTTCATAAAAATCATAACGGAAAGCCATAGGTGGCGAGAGAATCTCCTTCCGGAACCGCTTCTCGCATCATTTTATAAACATTATTATTCCAATTGCTTGCCTTATAATATGAATTGTGGAATTCTATAGACACCCTGTTGTCTAATAAGCACTTAATAAAACTAAGAGGTGTGAGATAAGATCTCTAAATATTAAAATCCATCAATAATATCCTATTAATTATCGTATTAAAATTCTTACAAATGTCATCGACTTTGGCGGTGCTTTGGATGTGCCTCCCTTAATAATCAGAAATTCTAGACGTAACGTTATAACCTGATATTGTTCTATTTGAACACTGGCCGGATTTAGTCTAATTCAATGCGAAGCATAAAACAAAATCACCTCCCGCTGTCAACCCATCCATATGCTTAGATCTTTAAAACTACGCAACGGATTTTCATTTGGTTTTTTAATAGATAGAGAAATTCTCGGGGAAGGATATTATGATATTATGTTTACATGTACTCAGTGTTAACGGACCACGAGCAATGATCTTAGAAACGTCGTTGGGCTCGTCGATATGAACAACTTTTACTATGGCAACAATGCGAAACCATAAAAAAATAAGAAAAACCTTTCGTCTCCATACAAAATAGACAATTTTCTGCCTCAGGAGATGACATTGTGTATGCTAAAATTCAGTAAAAATCAAAATAAATACACTTCACACCTTTTAATCCCAAAGCGGGATAGGCAGAGGCACTTGCTTAATAAGCAAATGCCCACGGTTCACCAAGCGTATTTAACCCAACGTGACAGGGGGTGAGCCCATCGCCGTTTAGAGTGTGTGAACACCTTACGTGTGGTTGAACCCACTGCTATCATCCTGATGAAATCCACATACCATAAGCTGGTTGTATCCTACACTCACCCACACATCGGGTTAAGTACCTAGGCTTGATAAACTGTGGGCTTAAATGGTGTGTTTTAATGTTTTTTTATAATATGCGTATATACCTATACTAATATATTTTTTAATATTTATTATTAGAAACAGGAAATATTTGTATTTTTTGATATTTGATACGAACAAACTCAAACCCACAGATAATTATTATTCCGTTATAAAAATACGCTATCCCCGAAATCCCACGGGAATAAGATTAAAACGGGAGTAAAAGCGTGGCACAGCTAGTCATTACATAGTTTAAAACAAAGTCTCTTCCCGCTATCTGTCCCTATGTATGCTTAGACCTTAAAAACTATGCAATGCATTTAGAGGCGGTGTTTTGTAACAGCTAGTGCGATTCATGGAAGGTTTACGATATATACGTACACGCAAAACTACAGTAGAGAAACACTAATAACTCATGCAAAGCCGGAGCGGGTCGCTAGTCTACTATAAAAAAAAGATGTTAATTTGCGATCAATTTCCGCAAATTTATTATGTGCAGGTTATTTTTGTTACAGTACTTATATTCAATAATACATCCAGAACTTAGATTAGATTTACAAACAGTTGAGACAGGTATGCTCATTTTCAAATCAGGTTTCATATAAAATTGCTACAATTAAATTAACTATGTATTACGAGGTCGTAATGTTAGTTTTTTTTAAGCCATTATCTCTTACACGGCAATTATTTAGATCAAGTTGTTGTTTTCTATCATTATTTTTATGTCCGTTATCGTTTAATTTTTATCTCAAATTGTATTTGTAAAATCAATATTTAGACATGTACAGTCAGCCAAGAATATGGTCTGGCACCATAAGATTGAAGCTCATAATCATCGTCATCAGCCCATCCTTGTTTACTGTTGGATATAGGCATTTCCAATTGGAGAAGCATTTCATTAGACATTAAGGTTTTAGTTGGTAGCAGATATTAAAACATTACCTTATTGATGTTTTAATGTCATCACATGTCACTTTTTGACCACATTGACTTCATCTTGTAGTCCTCGCTA
>SJJU01006024.1:0-14397 GCA_012932125.1 Conopomorpha cramerella | reverse complement strand
TCATATATTCGAGCCCTGAATCGCGGACGTTATTTTTTTATAAACTTATTTATTTTTAAATGGGTTTTAACGACTTTTAATTCTACCATTTACTGCAACAACGCGATATTTCACAGTATTGTTATTGTGAAAAGCACCCTTAATACACACATCAAAAGTGTCTAGGGATCAAGAACATTTTTAGCTCTAAAAAAATCTAATTTATTTAAAACAAATCTAATCTTCCGGATTGGTCTCCTACCTAATTCCCCATGCCTGTAACAATGACTTATCACCACATTTTGAATAAATTATGAATGAATTCAGTTTTTGTAAAATACATATGTTCTTGATTGCAATCTTCTAAAATGCACTTGATCCCTAGACACTTTTGATGTGTGTAATAAGATTGTTATTTCAACAGTGTCATATTTTGATATGGCGCGTTGTTGCAATAAATGAGCGATTATGCTCTGAAAAACAGTCACATACACCAAGTAGGTTCCACACAATCTCCCGATTACAAACTCCAGCCGACCACAAATATTCAACTTTTTTTTTTACACTTTAGGGAAATTGATCCTGTGCTGTGTTGAAAAAAAAATAAACATAAACATGGCGCCGACTGATCACGATACCGAGGGACTAATAGGTACGTGTTGCGTGGCTCATGTTAGTAGTTAATTCGGTGATTGTTGAAAAATATAGGCTTGTATCAAACACTTTTCTATTATTCACGGCCCGGTTGCCGTAGGTAGGTAATCGTGGTGCGTCACTGATTTAGAAACTCTATGTGAATTACCTATGCCTGTGTAGTAAGTAGTGAATGCATTGATGAGCGAATATAGGCTTTATTGCACCTTGAAAGCATCTGCAAATGCCCACTTATGGCGATTGCAGTAACTAACTAACAGAACCTAACTTGACGGGACCGTTGGGGCAGTGGTCAGCATGTCTGCTTCTGCTCCGTAGGGACGTGGGTTCGATTCCCACCGTTGAGAGGTGCTTAGGTGAAGAGCTTTTAAGCACTTGTTGGGCTTGTTGCTTTACCTACTTAACATGGGATGAAGGCAATGTGTGTGTTGAAAAAAAAACTGACTCGGCGTTTTTTTGCCAATATAAAATTAGACAGTGTTTCTCTAATATTACGCACGTATTATACATGTAAACCTTCCTCAAGAATCACTCTATCTAATAAAGAAAATCGCTTTAAAATCGTTTCGTTCGGTTTAAAGATCTAACCATACATAAGGACAGACAGGAAGCAACTTTGATTTATAGTATGTAATAATCAACAATGTTTCTCTGTTATTCTATTTATGTACTTATTATACATATCGCACAGTTAGAACAAAAGTGACACAAAACAAAACGTGTCATTTTATGAAATTGAACCTTAACATAAAAGACACAAAACTTAAATTACAAAATCGGCACGTTTCATATTGGGTCTTTTTGTTCTAACCATGCGATACCTCCTCGAGAATCACTCTGTCTGTGTCATACTAAAGGAAACCACATCAAAATCCCTTGTGAAGGTTTAAATAGCGCGTTTAGCTATTGTCATTACCTAGTAGATAGAGTAATTCTTGACAATGATTTATATGTACAATATATGGAGCTTGAGGTTCTGGAGGCAATAGAGAGGCGTGCTAGAAGACTCATAGGTGACGACAGGTTGTTTGATGCTCGGCTACAAAGCCTAGAGCATCGCCGCAAGGTTGCCAGCCTATCTGTCTTCTATCGGGTGCATTTCGGAGAGTGTGCTACGGAATTGCATAACCTAATACCCCCATCGCGCTTTTACAATAGGACAACCATGAGAACGGCAAAACGTCATCCGTACCAGGTGGATTTACCATTTACGCGAACCAAACGGTTTGCGTCTACTTTCATAGTGTGAACCGCTAGGGTGTGGAATGACTTGCCGGAGTCTGTGTTTCCTGCGCAGTACAGTCTGAAGGTCTTCAAATCGCGGGTGAATAGGTACCTAATGAACAGGTGTGCTCCATCGTAGATCACATTTCTGCTTAACATCAGGCAGGATGGTGATCAAACGCTTGACCTTAACGATAAAAAAATGGAGATAACAGCAGAAAAACACTGTTAATAATGTACGTATAGCAATTTTACAACGTGTACCGAGTCACCTAGTTTATAATATTAGTAGGTTTGTGTGTAATGAAGTAAAAAAATACACTTCACGACTTTTAATCCCGAAGCGGGTAGACAGAGGGACTTGCTAAACAAATGCCAGGTTTAACACAGCTTTTGGTGTTTGGGTTTCATCACGATTTTGTCCGAGCGTACATAGGATCTGAAAAAGAGTCCCATTGGTACACGTCAAGTAGCAGGTAAGTATTTTAAGTAAGGAAGTGCCAAACATTCTACGATATTCATTAATTTGCCACAAAGACAGCAACAAAAGGGGGAAAGTGTGTTTGTATGTAGCTATCTACATAAAGTTTATTTTTACATCCTTTTCCGACACCGTGGGAATGATTCTGTACACTCATGTTCAATTACCATACATATTACAATACCATTGGTCGCGTATGTTAGAACTTGATATAGGGGGAAAGTATCAAGATTAGTTGGTTATGTACATTCCCACGTGACCATAAAGCCGACGTTCGCCTTTTACATGCAACAATAACACCGTGAATTCACAACTTCTAGCCGTTTGAGGCAATATATTACTTCTCCGTCAGAGCTTTTTTTTTTCAAAACGCATTAAGTATTTACGTGCAAAAGTTCTCTCGGCCGCTCTGAGGAGAAGCAGTGAAACGGCAAACGAAATGAAATATAAATTCAAGACTAGACTATTTACTGAGATACGCTCGTTTATGAATAAGTAATCATTCGCCGTGAATTACCATAAAACGGACCGGTCGATATGCAATATTGTAAGCAATTCATCCCACAATGGAAGTCCTGAGCTTTGATTTCTACATACATACATACACTTCACGCCTGTCTCCCAGAGGGGTAGGCAGAGACTTCAGATCTCCATTTGTCACGGTCCTGACATACCCCTTTCGCTTCATCTACATTCATACATCTTTTGATACATGACCTCCGGTTTCGAGTACTTTTCACGCCACCTTCGGCAGGACATCACCAATCTGGTCTGTATATGTCCTTCTGGGGCGACCTCTACTCACTCGGCCCATTACATCACCCATATAAATCTCTTTAATCCATTCTCTCCATATGCCCAATTTGATTTCTATTGAAAAAAAAAAAGAATCGTATCAAAAATTCAGAAGCGACGAAGAATCTCGACGGTAAAGTCTGACTATTTATGAAATATTTTATTGATATTGCACATAACGAAAACGTCGTGCGAATTTAAGGGCAGTATTTTGTCGCATGGACAGCAGTTTTTGTAGGCCTCTCACACGCGGCTCTCTACGTGGGCAGAATGTCGATGCAGGAGGGCTCTGTAAGGGCACGTACACATTGTGTTTGATGTGTCGTGTCACGGTGCATCAAAGGTATCGGTTTCGTATTTATTCGACACTGGCGGACACTGACAGACGTTGTCATCTCTTAGGTAACTAAGAATACTAGTATAATAATTTTCAATATAATTATGTTATGTGTGTAGTGTAGCGTTATGAATAAGTTTTAGTTGTACGAAAAAAAAAAATTACTATATAAATCCTAGTTAGAAATTAATGTCAACACTGCCGCATTAGGTTAATCCTGTAAAGGTAGTAGTTTGTGTGTTAACTAAATAAATAAAATGTTATTTTTTTTTCTTTCATAGGAATCTGTTTCCTAACTTTAATAAGAAATAATGAACAAAAAATAATGAATTTGAGAAATTAATCCAGTTGTTTTCGAGTTTTGCGTTGAGCAACATACCTATTTAGCTTATCAATATAATACCTATAGATGATTATTTACACATCAATCTAATTCAGTGCGTTGTGACGGCTTCCGCCAAATGTACGAAAACGATGCCTTTTTGATGCATCACGACACAGCACATCAAACAAATGTGTACTCGGCTTAATTCTGGAACCCTCGCCACGGCTCGTTACGGCCTGGCAGCCCTCGGTAGCTAGGCAAAAACTAGCTGCCGTCTTGAGAGAATTATTGGCGTTGTACAATACACTATTGCTCGTTCCATCTCATGTTAAATGGCTAGGTGTGAAAGGGACGAGAGAAAAGGGGTTGTTGTAATCGCAGCTGAGACTGTCTCGGTTGGGGGATAATAACACGATATTGAGATTGAGTTAGAAAAAGCGTTGTTGTTTTTTTTCTTCTTCTTTTTTTTTCACCGTGGAATAAAAGAGTTCCCGCGGTTTTGCTTTCGCTTCTTGAGTTTTTCGTAGGTAGTGAAATATTACCTCATTTTAATTCAACTTTCTTTGGGTGGTTTTAAAAAAGTTATCTTCCCTCCAAAAAGGTTTGGTGTAAAGTAAAAAACGCATTACTAAAAGAAAATGTTGTCTACATTTTCAAATCACTTTTAGGAGATCCAGAAATTGACAAGGTCTGTAAAATCGGGAATTTTATTTGACGTTTTTCTGACAGATTTTTGGGCTAAGAACAATTCCCCACTGAGAAGATAAAATCAAGTAAATCTTTTTCACACAAAAGTTATAGTATGGGGTCATCCAATAAAAATATTTTTTAAAAACCAGAGTAATATGAAAAAAAAAATTTTGGCTCTACTTGAGAACCTCCTCTCTGTTTTTAGTCGGTTAGCGAATTTCTATATATCCTCTGTATTTTTACTATATTTACCCCGATAGTGTTACCTTGGGATAAAAATTTTCCTATATCTTAATCCAGTTTTAAACTATGTTATTGTACATTATTGTACATTACACACTGTGTACAAAATTTCATGATGGCTGTTTAATTAGTTTTCATGTGAAAGCGTTTCAAACAGGCTCATAAATAGGCTTTAAATATTACTAGCTGTAAATAACAAATAGATAGAACAATAAAAATAACAAATAGATAGAAGATAGACGAGTTGGACGTGGCAAATGCAAAAGAGCTCTGATTCAGTATGTGCTGATGATGTGGAGTGTGAAATGATTAGGCTTAGTATAGACTTAGCCCAGCAGTTCCGGGCATAAGAATAGGTCTGAGGTTATCCCTTGCCTGTCGTAAGAGGCGACTGAAAGGGCGTGGGGGCTTTAGCGTACGGACGGGAACTCGTGCGCTTAAATTACGGTCCCCGAGGATGATGGCGGTACCTTGGTGACCCTGGTACCGCAGTGATTGGGAGTGTGTTGACCGACTCTCATGCCGGAGATGGTCCGTGAGGGCCTAGCACGGCTGGGGCCGCCCTTGAAGTAGTGGCTAAGGTCGTTGAAGGGGCCCCGGCAGTAACCCGCGAGTGTTCATCGTGGGGTTTTAGTGGGTCCCACATAACTCGGCCGTTGTCCTCGCCTGCGGTGGGGTATCCATAACGGATTTCTTCACGATAAAAAAAGCCTTAGTATATAAATAAATATAAATATTTTGACAACAACACACACATTGCCTTCATCCCATGTTAAGTAGCTAAAGCACTTATGTTATGGAAATCAGACAACGATATAGATATATTTACTTACATATTTTTTTTCATTTAAATATATACCTATATAAAATAAAACACATCCAACAAGTGCTTAAAAGCTCAACAACTAAGCAGCTGTCAGCGGTGGGAATCGAACCCACGACCCTACGGAGCAGAGGCAGACATGCTGACCACTACACCAACGGGCCCGTCGAGTATAGACTGACAGCTCATTTGTCATCGCAATAGTAACTCAGACAGCAATAGTCAAATACGGCATCATCTCAAAAGGCATCACACTCAATGGGAAACATGAACGAAACCGCCTAAACCAATATACGTCGCGTGTAAATTACTTAAACAAATATTATGTCACAATAGAGAGAAGATTCATAAAAAATAAAACAGAACCGCCTGGAATAGAATCGAATGTTTAGTTTCCCACAGTCAGGCAACGTTAATGGGACTACTCGTTTAAAACTAACACGAGTGTATGTGTGTATGATTTTCCAATAATAAAGACGTTGTCTTTTGGTATTTGACGTACAACGAAAAGTATTATTTGGCACTAAATGTCCAATCCATGATACCTCATCATCAGCCACATCACGTCCTCTAAAAATCTATGATTTCCGTAATTTGGGGGGAAATGCCGATAACCTGTCTATCATAGTCTGTATAAAATACTGAAACTACGCGAATGAAATCGCGGGGAGTCCACTAGTAAATATTTAAAACATAAAGTCCTGACTGATTCATTCATCACTTACTCATCAACGCCCAGCTGAAACCCTAGACCCTAGAAAGCTAAAATTGTTGTACAGAGGTTCCTTTTTTGATGTCTAGGTACGTGAAATAAGAAAGGCTCCAAATTCATTCCCTAAAGGGTTAAAAAGGGGACAAAAGTTTATATGAGCCTATAACGGCGATGGGCTCATCCCCTGTCACATTAAAAAAAAATCAAATTAAAAAAAATTCAAATTTGCAATGTCTCTCCATGAAAGCGTCACTCATTTAACGTAATACCAAGTGTATAATTTTGAGACAATAAATGCCCACAAAAGTAAGGCGCTCGCATAACTTGTTATACCAACCTACCAATCATAAGATCACCTACCAACGTTACAACCTCATGGCGTCGAATAGAGAAACATAAATTCAGGTTTTAGATTCGCCCCGCTCCTGAGGAATTCTAACAGTGAACCTCGATGTTATTTGCACAAAAATCCGATTCACTCAAGAAATTCGAAACCTGCTGGTCATCTACGACGAATTTTTTTTTTTTGTGTGCTTCGATCTTTGTATTTTTTTTTCACAAGAATAGACACCTTGCTTTTCTACCTGTACCCTGTATCATTGACGAGGGTGAGTCAAAAAAATCCCTTACGAATACGTTTCAATGGGTCTCTGAGACTGACGCTGCATGAGCCTTCATGGTCAACACCTTAAACTTTTTTTGTTCCATTGCAAACCTGTACCCTTATTAGCAGTATCCAGTAAAAAAAACTGTATTGTCACTAAATTCCAGTTAAAAGGAATTTCGAATGTCGTGGAAAGGAACCTGTACAATTCCGGTCCAGGGGGGCTTTTACTAAAGCTTGCACCATATTCTTAACATAAAATCTATTATTTCATTTCATTTCCTATTATTTTAAACCGCACCTAAGTGATTTATGCACGGAATTCCGTTCTGGTATCTCTATGAGGTAAAGGTCGACAGCAGGGTGCCAAAAATGTTTATTAATGCCTTGTGTTTATAAGATTCCCTTTTGAAAATAACTGTAATGGACGTTGGAATATTTAGATATGGCTTTACTCCATCTTGCGTTGGTACTCGTTTTATTAAGTAATAGTATTAATCAATACATAGTATACGCCTCCCGCTGTCTGTCCCTGTGTATCAGTGGCGTGCATACCACATAGGCAAAAAGACTCTGCCTACCTTAGTATTTTGGCTAACCGACCTAATAATAGAATTATCGCTAGATCTTTTTTTGTAGTACTGACGACATAGGCTAACGAAGGTCCTGTGTTTTGTGGGTGAGTGGATTGGTAGGTTTCGTAAAGACAAGTTACCTATACATAGGTGTCAATCCTTGGGGATTACTGCCTACCTTGTCGTAAAAGCCAGTGCACGTCACTGCTGTGTATGCTTAGATCTTTAAAACTACGCAACAAACTTTAGTGCGGTTTTCTTTAATAGATTCTTGAGGAACGGGTTTATAGCATGTAATAGAAACACTATTCATGTATATTGGTAAAATAACGTTTCCAGGTCACCTATATGTATTTAATCTAATACTAGTTCTTGTATGGTACTCGTTGCTTCTAAAATTATGTTAATCGATTAACGAGGAATGTTCTTACAAACTATTATACTACCTTAATGTATAAAGTAATTTACGTGGTATCACAATGAAAAGAAATAAGAAAATCATTTTTCTGTTTTAATTATATACGTGAATAAGATTTAATGAAAACTGATTTAAAATCGGTAGTATTTAGTTGCACATCAAGAAAGCCTAACCTAAATTACTAACTTCACATGAAATTAATACCAAATGCGCATCAAATATTTAGCCGTAGACCGTTGGGATTAACGAGTTCTCGAGTGGAGACCGCGACTCGGCAAACGAAGTGTAGGACGCCTCCAGGCGAGGTGGACTGATGATATACGCAAGATGGCTGGCAGAAGCTGGATACGTGAAGCCGAAAACAGATCACAGTGGCGTGCAATTGGAGAGGCCTATGTCCATAAGTGGACGAGTATGGTCTGGACTCAATATAATAGATTACTATTTAAGATATAAGGGTATACATATACTGCGAAATGTGTTTAAAGTTATGGCACTGTCTATCTAATAAAGACCTAACAAACACTACAATATCTAGACTCAAATCTAAAGACACTCACGGGGATTTAATGATTTCATGAATAAATTAACAAGGAATATATTAATAGTAATTGTTACATACCTGTAAACTACATACGTACAACTTAAGTTGCTATTACATACTAAATTTATCCCAGCGGCGATCCCGTTCCCATGGGAAATTCGGGATAAATATAGCCTATTTATTATTTCGATGTATCTGTACACAATAAAAAACGCCTCCCGCTGCGTGTATGTATACTTCATGCTTATATCTTGAAAACAACGCAACGGATTTTGACGCGGTCTTCTTTACTAGCTAGAGTGATTCGACACGAAGGTTTATATGTATAATACACGATCAGGGAAACACCGTTAATAATATATTTTGGCAAAACAACGTTTACCGAAGGTATAATTATTATAGTACAGTTTCATTGAAATCAATTCAGTAGGTAGTTTTTGCATGAAAGATTAACAAACATCCGTCCAAATTTTCCCGTTTAGAATATTAGGAGGATCTTACGCAATATAGGACTTCTATTTAATATCACGTTTTAATTGGATTTTGTATTCCATGCAGAAGAATTGTGTGAGAGTGAGACAGACAGACTGTTGGATTGTTTTTTGTCAGTTTCACACGGTAACGTGGGAAATCGGATGTTCCGTGGTAAATTACACTATAAAATTTCTACAGTCAATTCAACGAAGAGATTTTTATCGCAAATACCAATTTAGAATGTTCCTTTTCTTATGTTGTAACGTTCCCGAAATTAATGAATACTTTTACGAGGAAAATTTTACTTCCTGTTGGAACCTGGAATGTTCTGTTGTTACAATAGGGCAACACCTATTCATATGGTAAGTTTTGTGGATGCTTATCAATGCTGAAGTTAGAGATGATTAATGGTGTTAAAATAATCGAAGAATAGTATAATATCTTGTATTGGTTTTAACCAATACTCTTGTACTCTCTACCATTAGGTTTTAATACACGAGGTTATACTAAGGTCTTGTTGTAAAATGTTAATCCAAAGATAATTTTCATTAGAATAACTCAACAAATTATCGATGGATATTGAACGAAATCAAAAATCTAATTGGATGTCCCAGAAAATCGCGATACAGTTCTCGGATCTGTATTAAATTCGACTCTATATTTTCTACATTTTCTTGATTTGATATAAAAGCTATCTTATTATCCAGACACGTACAATACAACGTTTACTGAACTAACGGTTATTATTAAAAGTCTGCGCCAATCAGATAAACGGTACAGGATGTGGAATCCTTTCCGATCGAATGATCTCTCATTTAACACACAAAACTCGAATAATCTGAACCAGATTCCTATATACATCATAGGACACAGTAGAGCTTTCATGCAAGCTCACCTTAGTGAAGCCTTCCAAAGCCGCAGTGGTTAAAATTGCCGCATTCCAGTGTGGCAAGTATTAGGTACAGCGGCGCGGCGTCGCAGCCTCCCGGACTCCGCGGACCGGTCCCCGTTCCCTCCTGCCTCACACTCCACACAGTTGAATTATCACAACACGACCGAACTCGTCATCAGCACAATTTCCATTCCCAGCACGTGTCCCATGAAACGGGTGGTTACAGTTTTTTTTTTTTTTGTTGTACCTTATAGAGAATACAGTTTACGCGACGCGCGCGACGTGATTCCACCTCGACGTGCCGCGAGGTACTGGAGCGAGCGGCGAGCGAGAGCGCGCTCGCGGGAGCTCCTCGGGCCACGGGCAGCTGTCTGCGCAGGCGCGGGCTCCTCCCCATCCACGCCGCAACACTCCTGCCTCCAAGATCCATTACTTAAAAACTACAGCCTCCTACAGCTAAATAACTTAGTTGCACGGCAATGGAACACCAGCACGTGGCGGGAATGTGCCACGCTGATACCTATAGTTGCCTAGCTCAGTTTCAAGTCGGATTATACGGTAGAGTGGAGGACACTCGGCCTACTTCCGAATTTGAGGAGCAATGAGCTCGGGAGTGCCGGCGCCCGGCTTTGTACACCTACGGAAACGGTCGAGATAAACATGGTTTTTGTATGAATTTCATATTCGTTACAGGAAAATTTATAATTGTTTTAAGGAAACGCGCACTGACTTGATATTAAAAGTTTAAAACGGGTATTATAGCGTGAAAGTTAACATTACAAAGATAAGCATTCGGCTGATTAGCTCTTAACCACGACACATGTAACTGTGTCGAAACGTCGGGCAAACAACGAAGGTAAGCTGAATGCTTATATAAAAAAAATACACTTCATCCCTTTTAATCCCAAAGCGGGGTAGGCAGAGGCATTTGCTAAAGCAAATGCCCACGGTTCACCAAGCGTATTTAACCCAACGTGACAGGGGGTGAGCCCATCGCCGTTATAGGGTTCACACACCTTGTGGTGTGCGGGTTCATCACGATGTTGTCCTTCACCGTACGAGCGTTGCGTTGCGTACATAGGCTCTGAAAAGAGTCCCATTGGTTACACATTTCATAAACACAACACAGTACAAGATAAGTACAGCCTTAATAATAGGCAACCACGGAGAGCAAATAAGTTTATAAAAAAAAATCTGTCTTTAAATTAGTTAAATAAGGACGAAACCGGTAGTGTCTATGGTAGTGTCCTGAACGGACGCTGGCGTGAAAAGTACTTGCCTACCCTTTAGTCGCACTTCGAAGCTATTTTTTTTCGTGCTAGTTTTTTTTCTTTCTTGCCTAAGGTTTAAAAATTTTATAATAGGATAACTTCGTTGTTCATGAACGGATTTTCATGATTTTTTTTTTGTTACAAAGAAGATAATATTTCAAAGTTGGTCCCATGATAAGGAAGTCAGGGTTTGATGATGACCGACCACAAATCATGGGGAACAAAAAATCACAGGGACGGGTACTAGTAAGTACTGGTTGAAAACATTTCCTTTTTATTTAAAAACTAGTGAACGCCCCGCGATTTCATGCGCGTAGTTTCAGTATTTCATACAAACTATATCACCCTCTATATAGCGACGCGACCAACAGGACCGGGGTAAAAAGTATCCTATGTCCGTATACCTACCTAAGGTTAGGCAAGACGGACTACTGTATCTTCAATCTATATGTCAACTAGCAGAATTGAATATTCAACGAAAAATTATCAACGGCATTCCACGATCATTCAAGATGAAGATGAGAAGATTCAAGTTAACATTTTTTTTCAGAGTGTCCGGTGGGAAACGCACATTTTAAAATGTGGGTACTTTTGACTTTTAACAATTATTCTTTACGATTGAGGTGTCATTTGTTTCGTCCTTTTTGCGGAAAAGAACCAGACCATTGCTTGGGGTCCCTTTACACTCGGTAGTTTTGAAAAATATTCGTCTTATCGTTTCCACCTTGTATAAAAACTACGTACATATTTGGGGAATTTTCTTTGACGTTTTTCTGACAGATTTTAGGGCGGAGACGTGTCATTAGTGTCATACTTTCCAAACAAAGTTCTCCAACCGAAAAAAAAATGTCAAAAATTTTTCAAAGAGTAGTAGTACTTTCGAAAACTATCAAGATAATGTCAACCCGCAGTCACGTAGAAGAACACAAAACTGTCCAGCCCCCCCTAGCACGCGCCTCAAAAAAGACATGACATAGAACAAATACGCGCTCTGATTGGCTGTTATGTCACGCGAGAGCGAACTTTGAGCGACTCAGCTAGTTTCAACAAATCGCAGCGCGTTATACTTATGTCTTGTCACTTATTTCTTGGAACGCTGTGCTAGGGGGGCTGTACAACAGTTATGCATGGATCACCTAAACCCACAGATTTCGAGAGCATGACTCAAAAATGGGAATATTCTTTGACGTGTTTTACTTACAGATTTTCGGGCTAAGAATTTCTGTCATACTTTCCAAAGTTTGACGTTTTGTCTTGCTCTTTCACTCCTGCATGTTTTTCATACAGTTGTCTTCTTTTATTTTAAACATCAGTTTATGATTGAAGTCTAAGTAGTTGTTTTGGTCTAAGTTAAGTACTTCATTTGTTTTATTATACCCTGCTTATTGTTCATTTTATTTGTATCCCTGATAAATTAACAACTTGTATATCGAGTAATAATCATGACTTAACAGAATGCTTTGTGAGTGGAACGCTGCAGTCTCTACAATGCCCGTTTGTGTTATGGCCCATGTTTAGGCCCGCTGAGTTCGATGGAGAATTTTCTTTGACGTTTTTCTGACAGATTTTTGGGCCTTGTAAACATTTTCCACCTCTTGATAACATACTTAGGTTATGTGGAAGAAATTGCTATGAGCGATAAGGTCGCCTTTTTTACATTTGTAATGTACAGTGTGCAATTCTAACTTATAAATACCAAAAATTAAGTTAACTTTACATTGGTTCAATGGTGAACCAGAAACTTGAATTTCGTCCGCGTCCTAAAATAAATATTCCCTATCCTACTAATATTATAAATGCGAAAATTTGGATTGATGTATGGATGGATGGATGGATGGATGTTTGTCCTTCTTTAACGCAAAAAGTAGGTAATGGACTGTTTTGATGAAACTTGGCAGCATTGTAGCTCATAAATTAAAATAATATAGTAGGCTATAAGTATATACATTTTGGTGGAAAAGATACAGACTGAATGCTTAAAGATTGCAAGGCACTAACTCGCATGGACGATTACAGGTTGCAACAACAACGAAACCCACTCTTTCCACATGCCGTTCGAAATATGGAAGTGCTGCTGATCGTTGCTTCTTTACAGTTTGTTTTATAGCCCAGCCTTTTTATTCACGTTGCAGGTTTGGCATATAGTTTCTAAATCCTAGGACATTGTCAAACGAGTGGTTACTTCAATCTATCAATATTTTGACGGTATTGACGTTTATGCCTATTGACAGATGACAGCTGTTTGCGATGTTTGTTTTGTGTTGATTTTGTGGGAGGTTTCTTTCAGTTTGTTGTTATTTAAATCTAATAAAAAACTACTACGTGTACGAAAGTTGCAATCATGTCTAAAGAAAATATAGTATTTCATCCAATTATCAGCTCTATTCAAAGAATAGCTTTATACGAAACCAAGCAGGTAAGTTGGCGAACTCGGTCAAAAAAAATCTGGGAGTATTTCTTACGTGTTTTACAAATGACTGCTGGTACACCACGTATTTGTCCCTACAGTAACAGCCTCTAGATACCTAAATTGTCTTTGCATACCCCTTACCGATTACATGTGTAAGTTAGGCCTGTAACAATATCCAGGGCTCAAGTGTAGCTTGAACACAGTTTATCTCACAAACACGAGTAGAGCGAGACGAATCTTGGTTGACATGAAATCTATGTTTGAGGGGAGTTTCAGAATACTCTAGGTTGTATTAAATGAACTTACATGAGGTGATATTACTAAATATTGTACATCAAGGCATACACACATTAATAGTGTCTAGGGTTAAAGAACATTTTTAGCTGTAAAAAAAATCTTATTTATTTAAAACAAATATAATCTTCTGGATTGGTCTCCTACCTAATTCCCCATGCCTGTATCAATGACTTGTTGACACCACATTTTGAATAAATTATGAATGAATTCAGTTTTTGTAAAATATATTATTGATTGTAATCTTCTAAAATGTACTTGATCCCTAGACACTTTTGATGTGTGTACATATTATATTTCTCAAATAAAACAACATACACTAATATCACTGCTGTTTCACAATATTTTGCTTATCAGTGACCTTAGAAGCTACCTTCTAACATTCCCAATTTAGCTAGCTCTACCCACACAACCTTTTACTTCACATATAAAAAATTAATTAAAGATTTAATTTTGTTACATTACAGTGACAACTTGGCTTTCAACTTTACATCACTTCTACTATGATTTACTTATCTTAATTCATTTTTTAATGAAACGTGCACAGACATTATAACTCAATATTGTTCACCGGGTATATAGGTGCGAACATAATCATGCATGGAGATGTAACACTTGATGTAGAAGTGACATTTAGTGTGGAAGCACATCA
>SJJU01006023.1:0-10124 GCA_012932125.1 Conopomorpha cramerella | reverse complement strand
TCGTAGCTGGCGGGACAACGGCGGAATTATGTGGGACTCGCACCCACTAAAACCCCACGATGACCAGTCGCACGTCATTGACAGGGTCACGGAACAAAACAACGTGTACAGACAGTCTGCGAAGACTCTGGCCTACGATTTTTTTAACAAGTGTTTGACCACCATCCTGCTTGATATTAAGCTGCGATGTGGTCTACGATGAAGCACACTTGCATCAGCATCCTAAGGTTGAAACTCAAATTAATGTCCTTAGACAGCGTGTTCCCCATGGCACTACTGATGGCACAACTAGCTATAATATAGGTTAATACTAGTAGCGTGCACTGGCTTTTACGACAAGGTAGGCAGTAATCCCCAAGGATTGACACCTATGTATAGATAACTTGTCTTTACGAAATATAGGTACCTACCTATCTACTCACTCACGAAACACAGGACCTTCGTTAGCCTATGTCGTGAGTACAACAAAAAAGATCTAGCAATAACTTTTTAGGTCGGGTAGCCAAAATACTAAGGTAGGCAGAGTATTTTTGCCTATATGGTGTGCACGCCACTGGTTAATACTAATTATAGTTTCCAATCAGAAAAGTGGGTTAGGTTAGGTTAGAACATTTTAATTTGTTAATTGTATATTAAGCTGGTTTGGCTAATTAAAATCGAAACCTAGTAAGTGAATTTTACAAGAACTTTGTTGTTGTTCTATTGTAAAAAAACAGTTGTGCCATGGAGTTGTTTCAGGGGAAAGTACTGCCTTAGACAATAAAGGTCAGTTTTCTTGTCGTCAAAACTGATTACCATTATCTGGGCCGATCATGCCTACCGTTGGTAGACACTGCCAAAGATATTTCTGGGACTAAACCGGGGGGCTAAGTCTACTACACTCTCGTAGTTTCATCGCTCTGGCATGGTAGGAGTGAACCATATGCATTGCTGATTTTGTCACTTTTATTTCACTGTCGTCCGCAGAAAAACAGCGATGTACATGTACGATGTTCCGCTACGATGCCAGAACGATGCAAGTAGGTATGCACCTTCAGCTTTTAGAATATACTTAACAGCCTGGTATTTTGCACTTCTATCCTTTTCTGATGACTTACTATGAGTGAGATAGAACTAAAACTTAAGTACTGTTGGTTGAGTATATTCTAAAAACTAATTGTCTATACGCTATGCAAGTGTAGATTTATGTCTTTGGCATCTCTTTCTACTGCCCTTGTCAGAATACTAATACCTATAGAGTTCCTTGTTAGCCTTTAGGCGTGAAGGTTTGAAACCATTTTCATATATTCTTAATTACCCATCATATTACTGTAACTTTATTTGCGCCCTATCCCCTTGACACGACCAGCCCCTCTAGAGCAAAGCGCTCCAAGAAATACATGACAAGACATATCAGGCACTGTGATTGGTTGAAACAAGGTAAGTCACACGATGTGTGACATAACAGCCAATCAATCACAGCGCGTATTTGTTCTATGTCGTGTCTTTCTTGACGTGCATGCTAGGGCTGCTGAATGACACCACTCAGGTCAAGTTCCACTGGCCGAGACGTATTCCGCTAACAAATTGACAATATAACTTGAGCCTTAGCCTGTATAGCTCAACCACGTTCAACAATTCATCACTGAATTGTATGGTAAAATATTGTAACTTAATCAGAGTGGTATCATTGCGGTAGTGTAAATAGAGAAGTACGCTTATTTGGACAATACATTTTGAAGCCTTGGAAGAATTCATGTCTTTATGAACTCAGCTGTACAAGAGAATTTATCATCATCACAACACGGGTTCATTTTATGTAAGCATATTCCCCAACCCAAGCCCGATATTAAAACTGCAGTAAATAAGTTAACAAATCGATAATATAATTAGAAATTAACATTTAACACTATTATATACTTTATTCTATATCTATTTATGAAAGATATTTTTTCTTCTATGTTATGCAGGTAGTTATCGTATTATGTGGCACTAAAAATAATGTGGATATCATATTTATTCGATCTATTTATATACTGTGTACAATATGTTAAAAAAAGGATAACTTTAGGAATAAGTATAGGAAATATTATTAATTTTATAATCGTGTACAATATCAAAATTAGTTCATTTGATACTTAGGTAAGTATATATTAAAAATAATAGCAAATATAATATCAATAAATGACGAAGTGAAGTGATACATGAGGTAACTTTTCTACTAATGTAGGTTAGGTCTTTTTTGTTCATTATACATAATATTATTTTAAAGGCTTTTCATGCTATCGGCAACGTTCATTTATCACGCTTCAATCTATATTTTACTTATGGGTCTTCCTAACGAAAGTATTTTGGACAAAATGTCAACTAGTTGCAATAAAGATATTCAGTAAAGAGTTGCAATAAATATAATGAAATATCACATACGTCGCTTTAATAAATTCTGACAAGATTGACAGATCACTACTATTTCAAAGCAGAGCCATCTAGCGGGAACCCGAAACACTAAATCATATTAACACTTTTAATTGGTTAACACAATCGATTTAACACAGAGAATTCTACTTTCCTTTCAAGCAGTTGGTTATCTAGGGCCTCGTGAAACAGTGTTCAAATATTTAGGAAAAAGTAAAACTATTTGTTGAACTAATAGAGGTAAGTAAAGTTGCCGATAGCCGAACTCACCCGTAATGATTCATATTACAACCAGTGATCGGAACACAAAATAAATATTTATACAGTACGTTTTTATTTATACAGCATGTCCCATAAATCTGTCCCTACTTTTTACATTAGACCTCTTAAAAATATCACGCTTTTAATAACATATTATGTACTACCCGTTCCCAGCTTGATTTCGATTAACAGAACAGTCTGTATACTATTTGGTGACTGATCGATATGGCCCGTTAACATTTATGGGTTAACCAGTATCAACCAATGAAGTCAAGGCAGCAAGTCAGTCAAGTCAATTGATGTTTGCAGCAAACTAGGTTTAGGTAGGTACCTACTGGTTTGACGTCTGGATTTTTGGTCATACGTTTCATCCCATCAATAAAGTTTCGTTAAACTATGGAAATTCCAATCACTGGTTATAAATTACGTAACATAGATAAACAATGTAGATATCGTCTTAGGAACAAACACTAAATAGGCGACTTCTATTTACCTGCAAACGTTTACACAGTGTTTGTGAAACGTGTATATTCGTTTTCTAGGTTTGCTATTTTTGTATCTCAGAACAATGTCTTAAGCACGGAAGGAGTAAATGCGTCTGTCAAATATCGGTAGTTCACACGTATTTGTATGAATTCAAACGTAACCATAATCTATGCACAAGTTTGTTCTGAGGTTGGAATAAATGGCATTGAAAGTTGGTCATAACCCAACTATAAACTACAGCTAAAGACTGATTGATATAGTTTATACTAGATATATGTACATTTCCTTTGCTTTTTAAAATGCCTGGGTTATCAATTTCTCATACTATCGACAAATATTGTCAGTCTATGATGTTACTGATTGATCAACCGAAAATAATTTGAAACTGCCGTTTACAACTTTTGCAATTTGAGTTTGTAGCTTGTACAATAAAAGCTTCATTATTTTCCCCACTTCGTTCATATTTTAGGGTTTGTTACTAAGGCGTTTAATGTAGTTAGTAATATAGCGATACATTCTTAAAAACCTAATTTAAGAAATCGAGAGAAAAAGACATTAAATAGAGAAATTTAAAACTCTTATCTACTTGTATTTTTGGTTACAACATTACGTCTAATATGTAATTTTATTCAGCATTACTAAGCTTTTTATCAAGCTTTCTCCTTATAACTCCTACAACACCTTACTTCTAAGGCCGGTACTTCCGTCAAACTTATTCATGTATTTATTTATTTATTATTGTTCTGTAAACACACCTTTTTTTCTCTAATATTACAATGCCATGCTTGGTTTACAATTATGTACATACATTATCTAGTGTTTTTATTGCGTTATTTATTTCATTAATATTTAAATTGGTGTTTGAGAACAATCCCTGAGGGGGATTTCGAATATTCCCGTGGGTTTATTTGTCTAATATACACGAACAAACTATTTTTATTCACCTATTTTTAGTAACTCACAAGCCATTTTTATTCGTCGATTGCAAGGGACCTGTGTCACTAACTCGCGAGTGTTATAGCTGCGCGTATACGCGTTTTACGTAAGTAAATGAAACTTAATTTTCTACCTACCCCGCTTTGGCATTAACATACAATGTCTTTCATTTTATTTATTGTACAATACTTTAGTTTTGATGATGACAGTATACAAGGTGCTCCTTTAAATTGTAGCTTCTCTTATAAATCTGTAGATGGCAGCACAATCGCTGCTCCTGTCATTAGTGTCAATGTGTCAGTCGCGTTGACTGTAGTTTGTTTACTGACACAGCACCAACGACTGTGTCGTCATCTAGCGTAATAATTCGGCAGTATATCTCCCCATTAGACTTCGACAATTCTTGTTTATTTTTCAATCAACAATTCTTCAAATACAAACGATCCGTCAACAAAACGCTGCCGCCATTGTCAGTTAGATATCGTTAGTGACTACAACTCACTCGCCGTTTGTGACAGAGGCCCCCCCAAATTATACACAAAATCCAAACTAAACGTAACCCTATTTATGCAAAACATTGGAAGGAATAATAAATACAAACGAGTATTCAGGCACGTTTATCTTAATCTAAACGACTAACATAACTGAACGTGTACAGCACGTGTAACGTGTGCGGGCAAGACTCGCGTCGCGTGATTTGAATCACACATCATCTGTCACGCTCGCACGTATGCAGAATGAAACCGACATTCCATTGTCAGTTCTTAAATGTGGAATGTTCTAGAAGGTTTATTTGACATGTGCATAACACGAAAGAGATATCAGGATCCTGACAAATGGAGATCAGTCTCTGCTTACCCCACTGGCTTGATGTGCGTCTATGTACTTATGTTTATTTGACAGATTTTCGTCCCTATTTCTAGAGTCTACGTAGAATGTTATTTCGTATTCAGATTGTGACATTAACGACGTAAGTAGGAACGAATCCTATCAAATAAACGTCATGGGAAATAGAAACATGAAAAAATGTTCGAAGTATCAAAATTCTTGCCTGCCCATGCCACACGTCCTATGCGTCACACAAAAAATAAACCAATGTCAACTAATAAGAATACTCCATCTATCTGGCTATCCCATTCAATTGAGGATTATTAAGACTGTTTAGTACTCAACCTTTCCAAGATGGCTGACGTCTTATTCTTCTGTCTAGAGTTTAACCTAGTTACCGAGCTACGGGAGGTGTAGGTACAGCTCTTATTTAATGATATGACTTTTATCGCTTTTACCGAGGCGTCTGAATACCCACCCTATTGAGGTTCTTGAAATGGTACTTATTGTCTCTTTTTTGCTTGAGCCATTTTGCATGTGAATGAAAGAGATACAAAAGCATATTCATAACCATAATAGAACATCATAGGGGCCATGATTGGGATAACCACTTGAAATAGATGGAGAAACCCGTAGGTACGTACCCCGACCACGAAAAACTGTCCGTTCGATGTACCATCTGATAGAAGAGTGAATGGTACGAAAAGTAAGCAACGCCATCTGTTGAGTAAATCGCGTAACTAAAAGTACTGACACACGTGCCCGTCAGTGGCATACTCTTGGAGATATTCCAGTAAGTTGACACGACGCTTTCAATTGGCAAAACTTTGACAAGTAACAATCATAATCTGCTTAACATTAGACAGGATGGTGTTAAAACACTTGTTTATAGTATTAAATAAAGAAATCATATGAGCGATTACAGGGATCGCCCTAAATATATAGGACTTAAAAAGCATGCCACTAACGTGACTTCCAATTAATATCGTACGATATAAAAGATCAAACGGATTTTTCTTCATGGTCGAGGTCAGTGACCATCTAGCAACTACAATTACTATTCAATCCGCGATTCAATGCAATGAAACAATAAACAATAAAATACCTAAATCTATTCTCACTATTTATTTAATTTAATGTGATAATATAAGAAAGTAATAGTATATTAATTACACCAACCTTTTGTTGGATTTAACGTTTAGAATGTGTCGTGAAAATTAAAACAAAACAGGCTCTTATTTAAATTCAGGAATATTATAATATATTTTGATATGATCGTTTCATACATCGAGCAAAACATAATTATTTTATTGTTAGGTATGTATTTATTTTTATGTATGGGTGTTCTGGTATAAACTACTATAATACACATAGGATAAGGTTGAAAATCTATAATAAATTTGTTATTTTTCCCGTAGCACTAGCTCGACCTTGATTTACATATACTTATATATCTTACGATTTATTTCGTTGTAATTTTAACGACTTCCATGAGGCTGATAAGGAACCGCACCATAAAGGTTGGTGAAATTAATTTTTAATTTAAGTACGATAAAGAAGGTAATTTTTTTCAAGTTTCTGAAATTGTTTAGAAATTGAGCGTTCATCTACATTTTTTTTTAATAATATCATAACGATCGCCACTGTACCCGTTTTATTTTGCGCAATTCATCAATGGAAATATTCACAAAAGCTTAATGTTATACTTATAAATTATGCGATTTATTGTGCATATCAATATGATAAATGTGCTGTGCACCAAAATACAATTCAATCAATTACATTTTTGTTTGTTAATAATTTTATACAGAACGAATTTATATGACAAAGTTAAATCTTAAAATACAATTAAGTTATACAAAACGTAAGCATGGAGTTTTGGCACGTCAGTAAAAAAGAAGAAAACTATACGTGTCAAATTGTAATTTAAAAAAAAATGTACAAGTACCCTAAACAAAAGCCAGAAAGAAGCACAATTATTTCGTTTCTCGCCTACATTCTTAATTTGAATTATTGCATTTTTTTTATATTTTAAGAAACTATACTTTCTCTTACCTGGCTGAGGTGGCTAAAATGACGCTCTACGTCAGTCAAAACGGTCGCGCGCGATGGTTGATGGTACAGCGTCGTTTTAGTGGCCCGGCGGTGTGTGTCAGTTGGGGACTCGTTTAGGACTTGAGGAGTTTGTTGGCCCGCTGGTTGGCCACAGCTATGCGCGTCTCGTTACTCTCGCCCTATACACACATAGCACACTTATTATAGTAAATGACATAAACTTTGTCACGATATCTGGCGACAATGGGGTAGAAAACTGATAAACTAATGGCTCTAGTGTCGTTTAATCCAAAACAGCACTATTGGTCAATCGACTGTCACTACAAGTTCATTTGATAGAATGCCTTTGCCATTCTGTCAAATGATCTTGAAAGTCAGCGTAAGTAGCGCCATCTGTATTCAGATTTGCGTTTTCTTCCACATTTTTAGAAATCGGCTGGCTTTGGTCAAGTGCAATAAGTCGGCAATATTCAAAGTGACTTTTATTATTAAAAAGCACATTTGCTGCTCGCTGTGAGTCAGTTCAAAAGGAATGAATTTAACTTTTTTGGTGACTGTGAGATTACAATTAAAGAATGTTAACAAAAACAAACTTTTGTTTTGTCCGCTTTATTCTCAGCTGAAGGTTTAGAATCTTCGTCTCATAATATTAAAATAGTAAATGTAAACATAAAGATATATATAACTAGAGCGTATACGTATATTATGTTACAAGATAGATATCGCATAGCGCCAGAGAATTGTGGGAAAAAGTCCGACCTCATACAAATCTTTTGTTCAGTACCTACGTTATTTTACTCCATACTTGTAGTAAAGGGTTTATTTTCATTTTTTATATACTTCGTTACTATGTACATATGTCCCCAATGTTTTACTTCGGATATTGATTGAAACATCAATGACAAATAAAAACAGCAATGTGTGAAATACATCGCAAAGGAAATTCTCGATAGTGAGAGGTCTCTGACTTTCGCCCACTAAACTGCAGAAAATTTAGTAGTTCTAACTCATCCTAGGAAAATAGTTATTAGACTGGCGAGCCTTGACATGGAAACAGTTTACTACTGCTAACTACCAGTAGTAAACCTTTCATTGCTCGTAAGTTAAATATGTTGGTCTAGTCTCAGTTGTTCGGTGCTAAACAAAAGTCAACCTTAAAATGTACAGAATAAGGGCCTTTTTAGTGTTGAACATATTATGACATATCGACTTTGAACTGGCAATAGGTCCTATCTGATTATTAAAGTTCATGCAAATTTCAAACCAAAAAGTACTAACTGACTATAGTCATACTAATCAAATTCGTATCATACTGACGGTTTTGATAGGACGTATTGACAGTTCATAGTCGATATGCCAAATTGATTGGTTACTTTAACACCACTAAATAGAGTATATTATTAATTAACCACGGGAGAAAATAACCTGATCTAGATCAATATGTTCAAGACTGATTTTGTCAACCGAACAAGAGTCACTGTAGAGTGTGTAGAGACAGTTGCCTTCGGCTATCTGAGTTATTTTCTCATCACCCTGTATACTGCGTGTAAATGAATCACGAACAATGGTTTTTAGAAACTTTGTTGAGCTTGTCAATATGAACAACTTTTACTATGGCTACAATTCTGGGGAATGACAAAAGAAATAATGTCCAAGACCTTTGCTAGTGGACCATTTACACGCAGTACTGTCCGCGAATGAGTCGACTTTCCTGAATAACTAATGGGAAGAAATATTTAGTGGCAAATACACATTTGCAGAAGCTTAAGACAGGGTTTACTTTACACTGAAGCGACAGTATAGTGAAGCCTCTTTAAGTAAAGCAGTGATATAGATATTTTACACATTATATACATCAAGGGTACAATTAAACGGTTCGGTTCTATATAACGATGAATCAAAAACATTGGCGAAACTCAATTTAACTTTCCTCAAGGACCTTATGTCAAAAATAAAAAACAAACATAATGTCACCTCTTCACATAAATCAGCTGACTACCACTTTATATTAAGTGATTTTTTCATTTTCGGTATCTCATTCTTGACGGGCTGAGTGACTTTTTCAAGTTTCGCTAACATTTTTAATTTGAAATGGTATGTTACTTAGTAGTTCCTTATTTGACCAATGAGGCATTTCTTTTTTTTAAATTATATTTTGTTATATTCCGTAATCTTCTACGCTACGGTATCGACATAGAGTCGATCATCAATCAAACTCTCTTTGACTAAAAATCTTGCAACAACTTCAATCAATATTGAAAGAAATGTCACGTGGTATTTAGCTGTAAGCGTCTGATTGACAATCTACACAGAAACCAGTAGCGACCTCTATGTCATAGATCAAAATGAGTTTAAAAATGACTCTTCGTAGATCATATAACTTTTTCAACGCTCTATTTTATATTACCTTTACAAATCGCTCATTCACTGCAACAACGCTATATCACAAAATGTGACACTATTGAAATAACAATCTTATTACTATTACTTAGGATTCTTTTCACAATAACAAAATATTTTGAAATATCACGTTGTTGCAGTAAATGAGCGAAAAGCGGTAGAAGTATAATCAATTTGTAATAGACTTTGACCGATAATTATGCCCTTGAGTATATTATGTTATATAAAGTAAAGATATACAAAAAATACTCACATTTACTTGTTGTTCGTCGAAATGTATAGTGTTTTAGTGTAGTGACAGCTCGTGACAAAGGGATGCTAAAAATGTACTATTCGTACCCAAACCCTTAGCCTAACCCTTTTCATTTATTTCATAAAGAAAATAAATATAATAAAAAAAAGTTTCTTTCATAAATAAAAATAATTTATTACATTTTAAAATTAATCTCTAAAGCAATGTATTTTATTTATATTAAAAGATCATGGCATAATACTATATTGTTTGAAGTTTCATAGAAGCAGATATGTAGTAGATTAAAGATATGTTTTTGCAGACGAAATATTTTTTATATGCTCTAGAAATGTAGGTAATTTTATTATAATATTTAAATTTTTTCAAAATGTTTTTTTTAATGTATTCTACTATTTACATTTTATACAATATTAAGAGTATTGTTGGTAATAAATAACCGTACATCTTTGCATCAAATTTAGAAAGGGCAGATATTATCGCAACAGTCTAACCTAACTAAATTATTAAATTC
>SJJU01006020.1:0-17825 GCA_012932125.1 Conopomorpha cramerella | reverse complement strand
AAATGACACATAAGAAGTTATTCGGAATACTGTTGGAGAAACTGCTTCTTGAGAAGAATGTACGCTACGCAACGCTCGTACTTTAAAAGACAATACTACTAAAAATTGCCAGTTATAGTTATCGACGGCCGGCATGGACTAGACGTCAGGGCATCTGCCTCTAGGATGAAGGTCGCGGGTTCGATTCCCGCCACCGACATAATGCTTTAGTGATGAGCTGAGGCATTTGTTGTGTACGTCTGGGTGTTTTATATCTATGTATGTATTTAAAAGTATTTATGTAAGTATATCAGTCTCTGGCACCCGCAGTACAGCAGTGGCGTGCACTGGCTTTTACGACAAGGTAGGCAGTAATCCCCAAGAGTTGACACCTATGTATAGGTAATTTGTCTTTACGAAATATAGGTACCTACATATCTACTCTTGTTAGCCTATTTCGGTAGTACAACAAAATATATCTAGCAATAACTCTATTATTAGCAAAAATACTAAGGCAGGCAGTATCTTTTTGCCTATAATATGGTGTGCACGCCGCTGAGACCTAGACCCCATACTAGGATACCCATCCTAGTCTGGGGTCAGGTGACCGTGTGTAAAAATGTCCCGGTATATTTATTATTTATTTATTATACCAAGTAGACCTGTATAAGTGACAAGTACATTTATCGGTAAGGAGGTTAGGGCAGGCCACGAAGGAGGTATGTACCCAAAAGTTCTATCGAACCCTTTAGGGATTATTGAGTGATTACAGAGGTTGAAACTGAAATACCCGTTTAAGCCCATGTCTACAGTATTAGTGAAGTACAGTACAGTAATAGTACAGTCATCATCGTCGGCCCATACTTGCCCACTGCTGGACATAGGCCTCTCAAATTGCACGCCACTGGCTTCTCGCATCCAGCTTCTGTCAGCCATCTTGCGTATATCATCAGTCCACCTTTCCTGAGGGCGTCCTACACTCCGTTTGCTGATGGCGTGTAGGACGCTCTCACTAGCCGTGTGGTGACGGTGAAAAGAATACATGTGGGGTGGTAACCCCAGCCAATCTATGTATGTGTGGTGTGAGTGTCACCCCACTGGCTACCGCGGGAACCTTCCAGAGGCCGGTCAGCAACGCTCACTATGAGTTAAACCACAACACCACTGCGATTGCCAACCCGCCTGCCCAGCGTGGCGATTATTAGAACTAATGAAATACTAATGTTTTGTTGGAATGAATATTTTTGGGCACAATCTGACCAAATGCTTTTATAATATTATTCTTTCCGGGATAAAAAGTACGTTATTATTAAAACCGGACTTTTAACTATACGTCTGCAAAATTTTAAAGCAATCGGTTCAGTAGTTACGGCGTGAAAGCGGAACAAACAAACAAACTCACTTTCCTATTTATAATATTAGTAAGATCAAGATATCAAGATATAATAGGCTAGCTGTTCCGTCAAACATTTGTTTTGAAATAATAAGTCGCTTTTGTATCCCGTGTATTGAAAGAAATACACCTTTTAAACCTTCCCTAGACTTCCACGTGTAATTCAAGAAAAAAATTAGCCTAATCGGTCCAGCCGTTCTCGACTTTTAGCGAGACTAACGAAAATCAATTCTTTTTTATTTATATAGATATGCACTTTTACAATACTACCAAGTGTACAATTTAAACTTATTTCCTTTTTCAAAAACAACATAAAGGTAGTTTTATAAAAAAAAACAAGAACAGCCTTTAGTAGCAAAAAAAAAATTTTTTGCTCCCCTTTTTTCGAAGAACAAAAGCGTTATAGAATGTCGATGAAGTGGAGTCATCGAGTGGCCACTCTGAAAGTTAAGCTTTGACAGACTTTGTACTGTCGTGGAGCTTTTTTTTTTAAGATAAAATCACTATGTGCAAGCATTTGACCACTATCCTGCATGATACAGCGATGTGGTCTACAGTGGAACACGCTGGTTCATTAGGTATACCTATTTACCCTAGTGACTTGAAGACTTCCAGAATATACTACGTAGGAAACACAGACTCAGGTAAGGCGTTTTGTTGCGCGCAAATAGCATTTTCATGTGATATATTACACGGTTACAGAGCGTCTGTGGTCCAGTTGGTCGGATACTTGACTTGTAACCGAGAGGTCGCGGATTCGAGTCCGGCTACTGGACGTGTACCAATGGGACTCTTTTTCAGAGCCTATGTACGCAACGCAACGCTCGTACGGTGAAGGACAACATCGTGATGAAACCCGCACACACAAGGTGTGTGAACCCTATAACGGCGATGGGCTCACCCCCTGTCACGTTGGGTTAAATACGCTTGGTGAACCGTGGGAATTTGCTTTAGCTCTGCCACCCCGCTTTGGGATTAAAAGGCGTGAAGTGTATATTTATTTTATATATACATTAATTATATTACCCGGTTATCTGATAGTAAAAAAGGTGTTTAGGCTGTGCGACCTCCGAAGCACTCTTCAAACAGCTGAAAACAGACAGGTTCGATTAGGAAAGTTAAAAGCATATTATATGCTATGCATCGCGTATATATTTGTCCTCTTATTTCTATACCGTCTTTAGTTTAATTACTACGCGAGATCCAAGACAGACGGCTCCAAAAGACCCCCCGGGATCTAGCTCAGTCGTAATTATTTGAGCTTTGATCTACTCTGGATGCAGAAGTAGATTCTGGCTCAAACAGGAATCACAGCGGTGGGAAAGTGGTTGAGATTATATCCTGGAAAGGTCACAATGTTGAAGTTCTCTAAGGTTAGTAGTCGAACATCAGCTAGCTTGCAGTGGCGTGCACACCATATAGGCAAAAAGACACTGCCTACCTTAGTATTTTGGCTACCCGATCTAATAATAGAGTTGTTTCTAGATCTTCTTTTGTTGTACTCACGACATAGGCTAACGAAGATTCTGTGTTTTGTGGGTGAGTAAATATGTAGATACCTTTATTTCGCAAAGACGAGTTACCTATACATAGGTCAATCCTTGGGGATTACTGCCTACCTTGTCGTAAAAGCCAGTGCACGCCACTGCTAGCTTGTGGTCACCAATGAGTCTTCTACCAGCAGCCCTAACAAGCGCGTCAAGAAAGACCCGACATAGAATAAATTCGCACTGTAATTGGCTGATATCTAACACGTCGTGCTACATACATACATACACTTCACGCCTGTCTCCCAGAGGGGTAGGCAGAGACTACAGATCTCAATTTGTCACGGTCCTGACATACCTCTTTCGCTTCATCTACATTCATACATCTTTTCATACATGATCTCCGGTTTCGAGTACTTTTCACGCCACCTTCCGCCAGGATATCACCAATCTGGTCAACATGTCCTTCTGGGGCGACCTCTACTCACCCGGCCCATTAAATCACCCATATAAATCTCTTTCGTCAATCGACTTTCATCCATTCTTTCCATATGCCCAAACCACCGAAGCATGCCCTTTTCAATCTTGGTCACTACATCTTCCTTCAAACCGCAACTTTCTCGTCTCCGCAAACGTGGTGCTACTTAGCTTGATTCAACCAATCGCAGTGCCTCATATGACTTTCTTGGAGCGCTTTGCTAGGGGCGCAGCTATCTCTATTGCCATCAGTTTCATTTTACGAAATACTGTTTTTAAGCGACTCCAAGAAAGAAGTCTTTTTCAATTCGACCTATGTACAGTCACGTGCAAAACATGTATACACTTAGTAACATTTCAAAGACCTCTTAAAATAACTACTGCTACTGATATTGGCCATGTTGGTAGCCGATGCTGGTAAACACTTTTGGATCGTTTATGTACGTACAATATATATATTCACAAATAAATTATTTACAGATATTAAATAAAATCAGAAAATACACACATCAAAAGTGTCTAGGGATCAAGTACATTTTAGAAGACTGCAATCATTATTTTTTTCTAAAAATATTCTAAAATTGTTCTGCCTACCTCGCTTTAGGATTAAAAGACGTGAAGTGTTCTGAGACGTGAATTTATTTTTTAAAATGTTCTTGATCCCTAGACATTTTTGATGTGTGTACAAAGAACCGATAGTAAAGAAGAATAGCAGATGAGTGTAGATTTTTGACAATAATGGTTGTCATGGAGATGAAGTACAAATTTATATTATGTGGAATGGAATATACTTAGAATGGAATATAGATACATGGAGATGAAAATTTACAATGAGGTTCAGGAATTCACCACAGTCTTATTTATCATATTCGCAAAACCCATAACATTCCCATCAATTCTTTATAAGAAAATGACTTTGAAATGTTTCTAAGTGCAAACATGTTTTTGCACGTGGCTGGACGTGTCGCTTGTTTTTTGTATGTCTGTTCGCGGATAACTCCGCCGTTTATGAACAGACTTTAATATTTTTTTGTTTTGTTGGATAGAAGACATTTCCATGACCCAAAACTGGGTGCGATGATGGCAAACCCTATTTATCGAGGGGAACTGCACTGGATGAAATCGTTTCTTGTTTCATTATTTTCATTGAGCGTCTGTGGTCCAGTTGGTCGGACACTTGACTTGTAACCGGGAGGTCCCGGGTTCGAGTCCGGCTACTGGACGTGTACCAATGGGACTCTTTTTCAGAGCCTATGTACGCAACGCAACGTTCGTACGGTGAAGGACAACATCGTGATGAAACCCGCACACCACAAGGTGTGTGAACCCTATAACGGCGATGGGCTCAGCCCCTGTCACGTTGGGTTAAATACGCTCGGTGAACCGTGGGTATTTGCTTTAGCAAGTGCCTCTGCCTACCCCTCTTTGGGATTAAAGGCGTGAAGTGTATTTTTTTTTCATATACTTATGATGTCGACTGTACGTCGTGATTTTCAGAACTGTCGTATTCAGGCAACGCAATTATTCGCTCATGCGACTGCACAAGAGTGTCTTCAATGAAGGAGAAAGAATATCTAACGTCTAGTTCCATTTTTAAACGGCCACAAACGACTTTGTCCGTTTCTTTACGCTTCAACTGAATTGTATTAGAAAGCGATTTTGTACTGGCTTTGTTGATAAAATTGATTGTATAAATAGACAAGTGGACGCTGCACTTTCCACTGAACTGTGTGGATTTAGTTCTTGATTTCACATCATCATCAGCCACATAACGTCCACTGCCGGACGAGGGCCTCCCCCAATGAAATCCGTCATTTGGGGTGAAATGCCAGTAATCGCCACGCTTGGCAGGCGGGTTGGCGATCGCAGTGGTGTTGTGGTTTAACTCACAGAGAGAGCTGCTGCCCGTTCTCTGGAGAGCTCCCTCGGTCGCCTCTTACGACCCCCATGACGGGAAAAGTTGGGCTGGGGTGGTGACACATGTCTTCAATTCGCCGTCACCACACGGCTAAGTTCTTGATTTAAATAAGAATATCCCAAGTCGGCCGTGTGGTGACGGCGAATAGAATACATGTGTCACCACCCCAGCCCAACTTTTCAGAGGACGGGCAGCAGCGCTCTCTGTGAGTTAAACCACAACACCACTGCGATCGCCAACCCGCCTGCCAAGCGTGGCGATTATTGGCAATTTCCCCTCAAATGATCACGGAAATCTTTGGGGGAGGCCCTCGTCCATCAGTGGACGTAGTGTGACTGATGATGAATGTGTGACTGATGATGTGTTTTCGACAAACAAAAAAAAAGCACACATCCGTTCGAATTGAGAAAGACTCCTTTTTTCTATTAAAAGTCGCTTAAAAACGTAAATTAGCGTTCGAAAAGTCAAATTTGTAAAGTAACGAAATGCTTTTACAAAAAGCTGAATTTCACGATTATCCCAAGATATCTGAGGTGCGATGAAGATGGGATTAAAATTCAGAAATTTTGACTTTTCACACTGCATTCAAGTACCTCTCAGTAATTTTACTAGTTTTCACACCATTGCAAACATTTAAATTCAATTTACGTCGAGACGGAATGGGCTGGAAGAGCACGAGGGCTGTAGGCACAAGAATGCTCGAGAATGCGCTAGGGATAACAGCGTCCCTAGGGAACACGCGTACTTTTTTTGCTTCTACGCTTAGGCCTTATTTAAGGACATGCGGCGCAATGCGCGTCTCGTCGGCCGCTCATACATTTATTATATACTAGCGACCCGCCCCGGCTTCGCACGGGTGTAATGTGTACCTACCTAATACTTATACTAAGTATACTACAGAATATCTTTTTTATTTTATTTATTTATTGTTTTACATCAGACAGTTGTCCATAAAATGTTAGTAAATCTTATTTATTAAAATAAAATAAAATAAAATAAAAAGTTGTTAGTAGGTATTAGTTTTTACAGTATTATTTAACATTGAATTTTTATACTATTGAAATCTTTATACACAACATTTAAAGTTTTTTTGCGCTATTTATAGGCACATGCCGCCCGCGCCCGCCCGCGCAGGCGCTCACCTCCCGCTCCGACCTGTATCGCCGCATTTTAAACCTGTCATATCTTTGAAAATATACATTTAAATTACACACTATAAAGGGCAATATGAATGTACATTAAATGCCCAACGTTTTTAAAGTACTTAATTGGATAAGGATTAATGGGGTATTGCTTAAAATCGCTTCCTAAATAAACCTTTAATTCTCGTAAAAATTTAAACATAAAAATGGTTTTTGTGGGTTATCCCAAAAACATAGATATATGCCATCGCGGACTTTTTTGAAGACCTTGCTATGGTGAACAATATTGTAGTACATTATATTGATCTGTCTCGTAGGGTTCAGCCAGCGTTTGCAATGTAAGCGCAAAAATTGTGTTTTTTTACAATAACCTCAAAAATTATCAATGTTACTCTACAATATTATGCATGTATTATACATAAGCGACTTTGTTTTACACTATGTATTGATATACATCCCTTTATTGGGGAGTAGGTACCTTAAGTAACTTAATTTGTAAGGTTATTTCAAACTTGTTTCTAAGTCATTTTCCTTAAGATATGTTAATTAAGTTACAATGTACATTAAGAGTTAAATAAATATTTATTTATTTATTTATTTTATTTATTATACATCTTGCATTTATCGACCGTCAAAAACGTATGGGCCCGACGCGACGCCCAACTCTCTGCGTGTCCTTATATGAGGCCTCGTGAGCGACAATTCTGTGTATACAACATATCTAAATATCTTGCATTCGAGGAGAGCTAGCTGAGTACAAGAAACTTTTTTTTTAAGACAGTAATGTAGCGAAAAACATAACTATGAAGGATTGTTATCCTGTATTCAATATTAGACAACATCGCTGCTTAACATCAGGCAGGATGGTGGTCAAACGCTTGTTCATAGTGATAAAAAGAACTAGCTGACCCGGCAAACGTTGTTTTGCCAATATACATTATTTACAGTGTTTCTCTGCTGTTATATAATTTTTTTGAAGAATTCTAAATTTTGACTCGGATCTGTTTCTTACAATGGGGAATTTTCTGACTGATTTTCGTAATGACAGGTGGAGAACTGTCATTACTGTCATACTCTCCAAACAAAAATTGACATTAATGACATTTCTTCGCTCGAAAATCTGTCAGAAAAACTTCAAAGAAAATTCCCCATTGTATACAAAATCACTTCGGGGTCATAATCCGGACTTACTTTTACTACTCAGTAAATGATATCAATTTCAATGGTATTTCTTTTCCCGAAATAAATCTTTTTTTTTTCGTTATAAATGTTTGTGTGACCATACATTTTGTTGTAAATGTTGGATAAGAAACGTACATTTAAACGAATTTAAAAAGTCTCAGTGACAAAAAAAGAACTATACTTGCTGCCGCTATAATTTTCTTAGCTAGAAAACGTTCTACCGGACGTCTCTGCCTGTATACTTGTCCGTTATAAAGTACAAACGCCCCGCGATTTCAGTCGCGCCGTTTCAATATTTAATTCTATTCAAAAATACTACCACCGTTTTAAAAAAACATAACTCCATAACTAATGTTTTTTAGATATTCACTTCTACCCTCCTTTTTACCTCCTTATGGGACGAATTTAAAAAAAATCTTATCTCACTTAATCATCATAAACAGAATCCATGTGAAAATTTCCAGCTTTCCAGTGTCAAGTGTTTGGGCAGGGCGTTGATGAGTCAGTGATGAAAAAATCAGTGAAGACTTTGAGTTTTTTTATATGTAGAATGTGACATCCTGCGCTACCTCAGCACGGATCAAGGCATTTGAGTGACCTCGCCAAGAGCAGAAACGGAGTGTGGTAATACTAAAGGGCGCCTATACCCTAACAATGGGGATAAATTTATATTAGAGGAAAGAATCTTACCACACCCTGCCTCCGACAAACAAACTTCCCCTTTCCCAAGAAAAAAACAAAAACATTTTTATTTGTTCTTGGTTCTAAATTAGTATTTTAATAGTTACTTAGACTGACGTAGTCGCTCTGTGACTGAAGTCCCTAAATAAATAAAGATTAAAAAAAAATGTTATTTATTTATTTATTTAATACTTTATTGCACTAAAGGTACAAAGGGTGGACTTAATACTAAAGTATTCTCTACCAGTCGACCTCACAACATGGGAGAACATAGGTGCGGGTCAGTATTATTAAAAAGTACAATACAACAATACAGGGTGTTCATTTAATTTAATTGTTACTTAATATCCCATTGCCTACATGCGCTTCTAATCCGTTCTGTCGCAATGCGAATAGAGCTCTACACTCTACGTTAGACAACACGCAACCTTATCACACGAAACGTAGCTCACATTCATACAAATAATAAAATATTTTCTCCTAATAGAGATATCGCTTTACCAAGTACACACATCTCATTCCTATTCAGCTGGCGGCGTCAAAAGTTGTAAGTTCTAGTCGCTCTCGGGCGTTTTGCATTCACCTCACGTTTGGACGGGTTCATGCAACAATGCTGAGGTGGGTAGACTCGGTATTCTGTTTAGTGACGTTCTGACGTATCGATTATCGATTGTTTATGATGGAGAAACGACGCGTCTGCTGAGTAGACTTGCGGTATCGCGCTTGAGTTGATACTGATTAAATGAGATTTTTTTTTACAGAAATTTATCGTTAGCTTCATTCTCTACCGTCTATCAGGTGACGACAGAATACCAGCGTCGCTGGTAACTTTGACATATTGCTGAGTTGCAAGCACACGGCATAAGACACAAGTTTTTCTAGCAAAGACAATTAAAGCGGTTCCAACAGTATAGTTAAGTAAGTAGTTAAGAGCGTCTGTAGTCCAGTTGGTCGGATACTTGACTTGTAACCGGGAGGTCCCGGGTTCGAGTCCGGCTACTGGACGTGTACCAATGGGACTCTTTTCAGAGCCTATGTACGCAACGCAACGCTCGTACGGTGAAGGACAACATCGTGATGAAACCCGCACACCACAAGGTGTGTGAACCATATAACGGCGATGGGCTCACCCCCTGTCACGTTGGGTTAAATACGCTTGTTGAACCGTGGGCATTTGCTTATTAAGCAAGTGCCTCTGCCTAGCCCGCTTTGGGATTAAAAGGCGTGAAGAGATTTTTTTTATTTTAGTTCCTACTTCATTATAATCAACTACATATTGTACAATATTAATTTTTATTATTATTTGTGTTGTGTCACTATGTGTTTCATGTGAACAAATTAAATGTTTATAAAGTAATCAATAAAAATCTTCATTGTCCCAAATCAATAAAGGATTTAACTATTACAAGGGACTTTGACTAGAGTTTTTATTTAACACTTTATAGCACTAAAAGTACAAAGGAACCCTAGGTCTTAGGTCCCTAAACCAAACCAAAGTGTTCTCTACCAGTCAACGTCGTAGGTGTCGATCGGTAATTTATTAAAATTTAATCTAACTTTAGCCAAGATGTACGGTTGGCCAATAAAATAGTATATTAGTTGATGACACTTCCTGTGTCACTAAAACATCAATAAAGTAGAGTTGGTATATTGTGACAAGTGAACAATGAACCTTCATGTTTAATGACATTCATATGAGTTTGAACCTTAGGGTGGTAGAGCAGATACTTGGCCGACTGTACATTATCCTTTCTGTGTTAGCCTATATACGTAATTAAGATAACACTGTACCGTAATGTCTGCGGCTTTTTTATTGTATTATATTGGTGTATATCTTGATGGCTTCCCAAATAAATAAAATATATTTATTTTATCGTGTGGTAATCCGTTATGGATATCCCACCGCTAACGGGGACAGTGGCGGGGTTATGTGGGACTCGCACCCACTAAAACCCCACGGTGACCACTTTCGCGTTATTGCCGGGGCCCCCGGAACAGCCTTAGCTACTACGTCCAAGGGTGGCCGCACTAAGCCCTTGCGGACCGTCACCGGTATGGGGGCGATCTACGCACCCCCAGCGTACGGTGGTAACAGGGTCACCACGCTACCGCCGTCGCTACTCAGCCACCTAGGTGTCAATTACCCTTGACTACACAATTTACTATCCCTTTTCCAGTTCGAAGTACTAGACTAAACCCCAGTATTCTATAACATTAATCAGTACTCAATTATCTCTTGAACACAATCCGTCTCTTTTACACAAACACGATTGGAGCGGGATAAACGATGCTTGAGCTGAGATTCGTACTTGAGGCGAGTTGAAATCTTAGCTATAGACACACTTGACAAATACCTAGTTGTGATATGTTTATCTGATATATACCTCTCGAGGCTGCTCAGACTGTCTGTTTGAGGTTACGTCGTCAATGTGGATTAATTAGTAATGTGATACTATATGCGTACTATTAGCAGTGATAGCGTTGCCTGATTTCGAATGTGGTTTGCTTGATCTATAGAATAGTGAATGCGTAATTTGATAGTAGAATCTATATCTAATAGGTATATAAAATTTGCATGTCACAATGTTAGTTACCGTACTCCTCCGAAACCGCTTTACCGATTTTTTACATTTTTTTTATATACGTATTCATTAGTTCTGAGAATTGGCTACTATCTATTTTTTTATGAATCTACTGTATTTCTCCCATTACACTGGGTACAAAGGCTGTGTACATTTCAACCACGCGGCCAACTGCTCTGATAGGAAAGATCTTTTTCCAGGGGTAAGTAAAGATTTGTTAGAAACATAATCCCGAAGGAAACATTTGTTACACTAAAATTGGCCAAATTAGGTCCGACAGAATATGGCCGCTCCGACCGCATGTTGCGGTAGATAGCAAACGCTATAAAACAGTATATACACTATTACTAAGGACTTTTGATACATCATTGGAAAGCTTTTGATTTGTTATATTTGTTAGGCTATATGTCGGCACTGTTGCATTAATTAACAAAAAGTTTAATATGAACATAAAAAATAAATAAAAATAAAATAAATACACGCCTTTAATCCCAAAGAGGGGTAGGCAGAGGCACTTGCTAAAGCAAGTACCACGGTTCACCAAGCGTATTTAACCCAACGTGACAGGGGGTGAGCCCATCGCCGTTACAGGGTTCACACACCTTGTGCTGTGCGGGTTTCATCACGATGTTGTCCTTCACCGTACGAGCGTTGCGTTGCGTACATAGGCTCTGAAAAAGAGTCCATTGGTACACGTCCAGTAGCCGGACTCGAACCCGGGACCTCCCGGTTACAAGTCAAGTATCCGACCAACTGGACCACAGACGCTCCCCAACTGGACCACAGACGCATGAACATAATTAGATTACAATAATATCGATGCTTACAACTACACAATAAGTTAGTTTTTTTTAAAGTATTTTATTATCAGTCGTTAGTAATAGATTTGTTACAATCAATGAAAGCGTAATGCAACTAATAAATGAATAGGCTTTTTTGTTAGAGCGAATTTAAGTTGGCCGCTCCGTAGGCCATATGCTGAAAATATTGTGACGTCTAATTACCTACGGGATTCGTATTTTTAACAACTTTCAATGCAAATCTATGCAATATATTGTTCATTTTAAGGACTTATTAAGGAATCAAAATGTAAACTTACACAATTTAGGAAAAATAACAATAACCTTTTACTATGGATATTGTCTCGAGTACGGTGACTATGATTCAAGGTAAATTGTTTTCATACTCGCCCCGTAAAAACTAACACAGTGCCTATGATTCATTAATCAGTATTTGCTAGCTTGTTATAAAATAGTCAAATTATAAAACAAAAAAAAACGCACACAATTTTTTTTTTATAAAAAAAAAATATTTGGTTCCCTTCCGCATAATCCGGTACGCTCGTGAGTTTTTCCAACGATTGGCAAATTAGAGTCAACCGTGCCTTCGACTGATATCGGTCCACCGTACACGACGTAGCCGATACTCTGCGGAGTAGGGTGACCAGAATTCAAGATCGGTGGATTGGACTTTTCACATTCACTAAGTGGGTGCGAATTGCGGTTGAGGTTTGAGAAATTTGGCTCTGGTAGGTGAAGGCAGGATAGTTTATAGATGGTTATGTAGTAGTAGTCGGTAGTATTCTATATTCTTCAGTATTCTAGTACTCGGCGCAGACAGTCGTAATGTATATCAAATTTTTAACTCGTATTAAGACAAGGTTTGATGTTGTTCTGATGGATTTTGGACTCTATTGACGTTTGTTATTCTAATTACCGACTCCATTACATAAACCCGGGTGATGTTTATAAAAAAAAATCTTGCTTTTGAGTGCAATGGAGTGTACAATGGAATGAATTAGCCGTGTGGTGACGGCGAATAGAATACATGTGTCACCACCCCAGCCCAACTTTTCCCGTCATGGGGGTCGTAAGAGGCGACCGAGGGAGCTCTCCAGAGAACGGGCAGCAGCGCTCTCTGTGAGTTAAACCACAACACCACTGCGATCGCCAACCCGCCTGCCAAGCGTGGCGATTATGGCATTTCACCCCAAATGACGGATCTCATTGGGGGAGGCCCTCGTCCAGCAGTGGACGTTATGTGGCTGATGATGAACCCTTAATAAGACAAGGTTTGGTGTTGTTCTGATCGATTTTGGACTCTATTGACGTTTGTTATTCTAATTACCGACTCCATCACCAACCCGGGTGATGTTTTTAAAAAAAATATCTTGCTTTTGAGTACAATGTGTAATTATTGTTTAATGTTTTATATAGGTATGTGTCCTGTAGAGTTACATACCTTATGTGATTATTCTGTGATGACATCATCAGCCACATAACGTCCACTGCTGGACGAGGGCCTCCCCCAATGAGATCCGTCATTTGGGGTGAAATGCCAGTAATCGCCACGCTTGGCAGGCGGGTTGGCGATCGCAGTGGTGTTGTGGTTTAACTCACAGAGAGCGCTGCTGCCCGTTCTCTGGAGAGCTCCCTCGGTCGCTTCTTACGACCCCCACGACGGGAAAAGTTGGGCTGGGGTGGTGACACATGTATTCTATTCGCCGTCACCACACGGCTTGTGATAACTGCTCTGAAATATTTAGATAATTTCAGTGAAGACATTCAATAAGGTTCAAAGTACGTGTCAGTTAAGTGGAAAAAATACTAGCCTTTGTTTGATTAATGGTTAAAATACACACACACTTCACGCCTCTTAATCCCAGAGCGGGGTAGGCAGAGACACTTGCTAAAGCAAATGCCCACGGTTCACCAAGTTACAAGACCAAGAACACCCGGTTACAAGTCAAGTATCCGACCAACTGGACCACAGACGCTCTTAAGTATTAATATGAATATAAAATTAGTATAACCTCCAGGGTATCCTGTGCCCAGCAGTGGATGTCATTTTTTTCGTTCATAAGGACCTTCTGAATAAGCATTAAATAAATATGTTACAACAACACACACATTTCCTTCATCCCATGTCAAGTAGCTAAAGCACTTGTGTTATGGAAATCGGACAACGAAATATACTTACTTAAATACTTTCTTTTTTTTTTAAATACATACTTGTATAAATAAAACACCCAGACACATCCAACAAGTACTTAAAAGCTCATCACCTAAATACCTGCCAGCGGTGGGAATCAAACCCATGGCCCTATAGAGTAGAGGCAGACATGCTGACCACTACACCAACGGGCCCGTCAAGCGTTATAACATTACAACGAAAAGTGGCATTGATTTCTTCAAGTCGCGGGTGAATAGGTACCTACTGAACAAGTGTGCTCCATCGTAGACCACATCGCTTAACATCAGGCAGGATGGTGGTCAAACGCTTGTTCATAGTGATTAAAAAAAAAATATTGTAAAGATTTTATACTTTTTTCATTTAATCACCATATTTTAATAAAAAAATAATAATCCCAACCATGGTTAGGTTAGCCTTGTATATTATCGGACTCGAATCTTCCCATTACAAGTCCAATTACTCTACAACCAAGCATCAACAGTGCGTTACTTACGTTAACTTTCACACCTTTATAGAAAGTGAGAAAAAACGAGTAAACAACACATAACCATGGTCACAGACGCGAGCCAAATGTTTGTAGAGTGAGTTAAATAAAAGCGATGCATTACGAGCGATCCTGGCAAACGAGCGGGAATCGAACCCGTAAGTAAACGCTCCTTTTTACGAACCTCCGAGCAATCGAGCGATCGATTGCGTTTTTTTTTGTTCGTGGTTGACATCGCTTTCGTTTGCCGTTGTAGTTTTGTTTACATTTAAATATTTGTTTATGGTATATGCACTGGAAACCCTCTAATTGCGACTTAAAGACATTTTAAAAAATAAAATAAATACACTTCACGCCTTTAGTCCCAAAGAGGGGTAAGCAGAGGCACTTGCTAAAGCAAATACCCACCCATCTTAAAGACATTTTAATGATGGAATTGTGAGTTCAATATCCCATGAGAAGAAGATGTAGTGACTAAAATTGAAACGGGCATGCTTCGGTGGTTTGGGCAATGGAGAGAATGGATGAAAGTCGATTAACGAAACAGATTTATATGGGCGATGTAATGGGCCGGGCGAGTTGAGGTCGCCCCAGAAGGACATACATTGACCAGATTGGTGATGTCCTGGCGGCAGGTGGCGTGAAAGGTACTCGAAACTGGAGGTCATGCATGAAAAGATGTATGAATGTAGAAGGGAAAGGGGTATGTCAGGACCGTAACAAATGGAGATCTGTAGTCTTTGCCTACCCCTCTGGGAGACAGGCGTGAAGTGTATGTATGTATGTATTTCTTAGGTACACATACACACACACACGCCATACAAGTGTGGCGATTATGGGCTTTTTTCTACAACGATATGTGATAATGCGCTCGAAAGTGATAGCGATGAAGAGCGCTCGAACGCAAGTTGTAATCGAGTCTAGTTTATTTGCTAAAACTAAACGAGGGAAACCGAAATACGGAATCGTAAAGGAGATGAGCCGTAGATTTTTATTCAGAAAGGCAAATACGATTCTCTAAGCGTATCGCTTAGGTGCAGGTTTTTTATCATCTTCGTCTTTTGAACGTGATCTTGGTATTCTGTGTTTACTTGATTGTAAAAAGACGTTTAATTCTACCTACACTTGAGAGCAAACATTTCGGGTTATATAAAAAAAAATCAATATACACACATCAAAAGTGTCTAGGGATCAAATACATTTTAGAAGATTGCAATCAAGAATATATTTTACAAAAACTTAATTCATTTATAATTTATTCAAAATGTAGTGATAAGTCATTGATACATGCATGGGGAATTAGGTAGGAGACCAACCCAGAAGATTAGAATTGATTTAAATAAATTAGGTTTTTTTAGAGCTAAAAATGTTCTTGATCTCTATACACTTTTGATGTGTGTAGGTAAAACGTTAACACCGATTGATTAATGATTTTTTATAGCTGAATTTCTACAAAAACAATTTATTTTACTCATGCCGTACCATGAGGTTTTATAGTCATATATTTCCCGCTGTGTAACAGAGATAGCTCTAGACGGGTGGTATAGCACCGTCATTGTCACACAGCGTATACAATATTACTTTAAGGCCTCATGGTACAGGGCTAGGGAATTATACGTAATTATAGTATGTGTTTCCTGCGCAGTACAGTCTGAGGGTCTTCAAGTCGCTGGTGAATAGGTACCTAATGAACAAGTGTGTTCCATCGTAGACCACATCGCTGCTTAACATCAGGCAGGATGGTGGTCAAACGCTTGTTCTTAGTGATAAAAATAGTAATAATAAAGAAAGCAAAGATAAATTAGGAGTAGATATGCCTAATGACTCCAAAGTACCAACTAAAAGACGTATTAGTTAGGGTATTTTGAGAAAATCCTTTTTTGGATTTTCTGAAGGATTTTCTCAAAATACCCCCCGAAGTAAATGAACGCGACTCAAATATAAAAACAACGTTTTCCATCGTCTCGTCAGAAGGAATTCCATCAAACTACATTAACATTGAATAGGCAATGGATGTACAGTTTAGAGAAATTCACACCTATTGTCAGTACCGATCAATAACACACATAATAAATAAATATTTTACAACAACATACACATTGCCTTCATCCCATTTTAAGTAGCTAAAGCCCTTATGTTATGGAATTCAGACAACGAAATATACTTACTGAAATACATTTTTTTTCTTTTAAATACATACTTTTATAAATTAAACACCCGGACACATCGATACATGTATATAGTTTATGTAGTATATAATAATTGATATGTGTACATATTTTATTATATATATCTATATAAGTAATTGTGTAAGCATATTTATATATCTTTGTAATAGTTAAAACAATATTTATTTTAAATTCATACTTAACATGCTTTTATTATTAATAAAATGTGTAATAGTGTTGTACCTATGGTTGTATACAAGTGTTATGTTACCATCTATACCATGTCCTATTGTTATATTAATACTGACCCGCAACTACTCTTTCCCATGCTGTGGGGTCGACTGGTAGATAATACATTAGTATTAAGTCCACCTTTTGTACATTTATGTTGCAATAAAGTATTAAATAAATAAATACAAAAAACACATCCAACAAGTGCGCAAAAGCTCATCACCTCTATCAGCGGTGAGAATCGAACCCACGACCCTTACGGAGAGGCAGACATTCTCACCACTACACCAACGGGCCCGTCAAAAGAGGAGAGGCAGTTATTTTTATCATCCTCCCGAAATGAAAAGAAAACATCTTCTAGTATCTAAGTACTTGAGATGTGAGGGCTTTCTGTTTTTTTTTTTAATATTCCTTCAATGATATTCGACGACAGAGGGTTTGGCAAAGGGGGTAGGGATAGGTTAAAGTACTTTAGGGGATTCAAATCACAGTTTTAATTGGTCACGTGCTGTTTCAAGTCTCAATAAGAAATGGGGATGTTTCGAAAGGGTTGGAAAATGGAGAACATACTTGAACCTACCTATTTTATGTCACAAAGGGGTAGATGGAGGCATTAGGTTAAGGAAAAGTCTACATTTGGCTTAGTGTTTATAACCCTATTGGGGAAAAGTCCCGTCTGATGCGTGATGGCAATAAAACTTCTATTTCTTTAAGTTGGGGCGTCCACGAATGTGTTAAGAAATTGCATATTTTTTATAGGTAAAAAAAAACAGTACGGTGTTACCATAGACCTAAATATATATAATATACACACATAAGAAATGTGTAGGGTTCAAGTACATTTTAGAAGATTGCAATTAAGAATATATTTTACAAAAACTGAATTCATTCATAATTTATTCAAAATGTGTAAGTCATTGATACAAGCATGGGGAATTAGGTAGGAGACCAATCCAGAAGATTAGATTTTATTTAAGTGAATTAGATTATTTTTGAGCTAAAAATGTTCTTGATCCCTAGATACTTTTGATGTGTGTACACAAGCCCTTCCGTGTAACAAAATAGTTGCACGTTTCTTGACAAAATTCGGGCTCTTATTTACACTTTATTTTTAATTTTATTATTATA
>SJJU01006018.1:0-19882 GCA_012932125.1 Conopomorpha cramerella | reverse complement strand
AACGACTTGCCGGAGTCTGTGTTTCCTGCGCAGTACAGTCTGAAGGTCTTCAAGTCGAGGGTGAATAGGTACCTAATGAACAAGTGTGCTCCATCGTTGACCACATCGCTGCTTAACATCAGGCAGGATGGTGGTCAAACGCTTGTTCATTGTGATAAAAAAGAGTAATATTCTGTTGGCGTACCATAACATAAATAAATAAATAAACTATGGGTGCCAGAGACTGATATACTTATATGGCGCAGTGGCGTGCACTGGCTTTTACGACAAGGTAGGCAGTAATCCCCTAGGATTGACACCTATGTGTAGGTAACTTGTCTTTACGAAATAAAGGCCCGTACCTATCTACTCTCCCACAAAACACAGGACCTTCGTTAGCCTATGTCGTGAGTACAACAAAAAAAGATAACAATAACTCTATTATTAGGTCGGGAAGCCAAAATACTAAGGTAGCCAGTGTCTTTGCCTATATGGTGTGCACGCCACTGATATGGCGTCCCATCCAAATATAGTGCGTTTTTGTACATCAGATTCATCGTCTGACGAGCTTTCTAATAAATAGACTTAGAGTAGAAGCTTTATTAATAATAATAAGTACAACGTGACCTCATTGTAAAACTCTACAAAGACTTTTTTGGTCTGCCCAGTCTGAAATTCCCCGAGCTCCTTTATCGTATCTGTTTAGTATGTGATCATCATCATCGTCAGCCCATACTTGTCCACTGCTGGACATAGGCCTCTCCAATTGCACGCCACTGTGATCTGTTTCGGCTTCTCGCATCCAGCTTCTGCCAGCCATCTTGCGTATATCATCAGTCCACCTTGCCTGAGGGCGTCCTACACTACATTTGCCGAGACGCGGTCATAGTATGTGATATTTTCACATAATATAAGTTTTTTTTTGCACATAAAATATTATCGTATCTGCGTAGTGCGTGATGGGCTTAATTATCTGGAACGCGTAAAGTGAATATAGGCAAATATACCTTCGACGTTGAGTTAGGTACAAGAAAGGTCGGTGGCGCCGGCGCGGGGTCAGGGGTCGCGGGCACGCCGCAGCGGGTGAGCGGGTTGCCTGGATGAGGCAACAGGAACGAGTCCCTGTAGATCCCATAACTCGAAAGAAGTTTTATTCTGCTACGACTACGCTTATGACGGCCGGCGTGGACTAGTGGTGGGAGTGCCTCTAGGACGACGGACACGGTTTCGATTCCCGCCACGGACATAATGCTTGAGTGTGACCGTGAACCGTGGCACTGTAGATTACTGGTTGGACCTTCTGGGAGACAGGCGTGAAAAGTATGTATATATTTGTAGGCAGGTACGTAGGTAGGACCTATGTAAACTACTTCACAATAAATACACATATCAAAAGTGTCTAGGGATAAAGAACATATTAGCTCTAAAAAAAATCTAATTTATTTAAATCAAATCTAATCTTCTGGATTGGTCTCCTACTTAATTCCCCATGCCTGTATCAATGACTTATCACCACATTTTAGATAAATTATGAATGAATTAAGTTTTTGTAAAATATATTCTTGATTGCAATCTTCTAAAAAGTAAGCTAAAAATGTACTTTTTTCTAAAATGTACTTGATCCCTAGACACTTTTGATGTGTGTAATATCAATACAATCTTGTAGGCTCACGTTATAAAAGGTTAAGCGTTTGTTTGATCCCCTATAACATATCAACACGGATTAGGATAATCCGCAGGTGATCGAGCAAATAGTTGTATAAATTGCACCTCCATTAGCCTGCAGTGGCGTATACAGAACACGCGCCCGTTTACACACTCGATGATAACCCGTTTTGGTGCGAGGCAATCGACTTGCAATTTGTTACTATTACAGTAGCATTGTAGCTTCCATTGTTCTCTTGATTACTTTGCGGGCAAGAGCAGAGGTGTTAGGTTAGCTCGTACACAGTGTCAAAGGCTTCCTGCCTGACTTTTGCTAAATGTGTTTACTTACCTGTTATACGGGTTAGATTCCCGCCACGGACACAATTCTTTAGTGATGAGCTAAAGCATTTTCTGTCTGTGTGCTTTATTTATCTATTTATGTATTTATCTAGTCTCTGGAACCCATGATTTTACAGCAACAAACAAATGCCTTCATCCCATGTTAAGTAGCTAAAGCACTTGTGTTATGGAATTCAGACAACGAAATATACTTAAATACATTTTTTTCTTTTAAATACATACATATATAACTTAAACACCCAGACAAATCCGACAAGTATTTAAAAGTTCATCACCTAAGCACCTGTCAGCGGTGGGAATCGAACCCACGACCCTACGGAATAGAGGCAGACATGCTGATCACTACTGCAACGGACCCGTCTAGTAGCCTGACCCATAGTACAAGATATTCTAGTTTGGGGTCAATAAGTAAATTTAAGTCAACCTCATAAATGGGTAATATTATGTGGGCGCAACATTAACATCAATAAATCTAAACCATTGTCGGCGAGAATCGAATCTGTGACCGCCGTGTCAGTGACACGCCCAACACTAGTCTCGGATCTTCTATCGGGTACATTTCGGCGAGTGTGCTACGGAGTTGCATAACCTAATACCCCCATCGCGTTTTTACAATAGGACAACCAGGAGAACGGCAAAACGTCATCCATACCAGGTGGATTTACCATTTACGCGAACCAAATGGTTTGCGTCTACTTTCATAGTGCGAACCGCCAGGATGTGGAATGACTTGCCGGAGTCTGTGGTTCCTGCGCAGTACAGTCTGAAGGTCTTCAAGTCACTGGGGTGAATAGGTACCTAATGAACAAGTGTGCCCCATCGTAGACCACATCGCTGCTTAACATCAGGCAGGATGGTGGTCAAACGCTTGTTCATAGTGATAAAAAAAAAGACTTCACAAAACAAAAAGAAAAACATTATATAAAAAGTAACTTAATGTAACCAGCGCATATGTGTAAATTGCTTGGCCGATAAATCACATAGTATCTTCGTTCACTTATTCTGTACATCGATCCACCTTAACATTTTAATCAAACATGTGTCTAACGTATTAACGCACAGACCGCCCACTTGTCACAAAGTTTGCGTTTGTTTTTTTTTTACATTATCCGCGCCATTATTGTGGCGGGGCCGCGCCATTTTGCGGTAGGGTCGTTCACGAGTCACACAATACGTCCCGCGGGACAATTGAGTTTTTTATAGTGTCAGCTGCGCAAGTGTATTTTTATAATGTTTGTTGAAATGGGATCAAATCGCTCCCCTTTGCGCGATTAATCTTCTTTATTCATTAGAGAGTTTATTGTGTTTGCACGCGGAGCATCGTGGCGTGAAATCGGATCGATTAGCTATTCAATTTGAATAGATTTTATATATGGATAGGAGCCGATTGATAGCTCCCGTTAGATACAGCATTATTTATAAACGATGATTGAGTCGTTCGTGACGAATCGCTGGAATTTTTATAGAGTGGCTTTAATTATTTCGAACGTTTGCAGGCGGGTTTATGACTCCTTTTAATTCACATATAAATGAGATGTTTTATAAACAACCCATTTTGAGTCAGGCTTTATAACGCAATAAAAAAAAATCATTATCAAGGTAGGCAGGTATCTACTCGCATATCTATCAACCTTTCTAAGCATATGACGAATTACCTATGTCGGTACTGTCAAGGACTGACCGACGGCGTAATATTTCCGGCACATTGAAATTTAGTTTTTTAACATTTATTTCGAAAAAAATACACTTTGTATAAGCTTTCTTTATGGGAGCGTCTCTGGTTCAGTGGTAAGGGTACTTAAGTTGCAATCGGAAGGTCGTGGGTTCAATGGAGAATTTTCTTTGGCGTTTTACTGACAGATTTTCCAATGGAGAACTGTCATTACTGTCATACTTTCCAAACAAAGTTTTCCGTTCTCCATTCCGGTAGTACCTACTGGACGTCTACCAATGCGACTTTCTGATGACCACGATTTGAAGGCGTGAAGTGTATGTAAGATATATTGATTACCGGTAATTTTACAAGTTCGGTCTTTCTCTTATTGTACAAAAGCTAGCGACTTTTCATTTTAGTATAAATCAAAGTAGGTTTACCCAAATAAAAGACATCAACGTGTAACCTAACACCGTGGAGCCCATACTCAAGGAGAAGAAAATTACCCGTAGGTTACACGTATTGCATTAAATAATATAATTTAAGTTTTTATATAAAATAAATCATCGTATATTTTTATGAACACAAACCTAAAAATATTTGAGAATAATAAAGATGAGGATTAAATATCATCACAATGTTATATACAGTAAATATTATTCCTAATCCTGTATTTTTACGACTTTTAGTAATGAAAGCCTCATTGTGAAAAGAAGTATAACGGCGATAGGTATGCTAATATCTCGAGCAGCAACTGTTCACTGGACATTATGTAGGCCCCTTATTCTGTGTGCTGGAGTGTCTACTTGCCAATGTATACACATCAAAAGTGTCTAGGGATCAAGAACATTTTTAGCTGTAAAAAAAATCTAATTTATTTAAACAAACTTAATCTCCTGGATTGGTCTCTTACCTAATGACTTATCACCACATTTTGAATAAATTATGAATGAATTCAGTTTTTGTAAAATATATTCTTGATTGCAATCTTCTAAAATGTAGGTACTTCATCCCTAGACACTTTTGATTTTTTTAAAGAAACGCACTGAAATTATAAATAGTTTCAACCGGTTGAATAAAATAGTTTAAAATGCTTATCTTTGGTTAATTTCGCGCCGTAACAACCGGTTCAAACTATTAACATTCTATTATTTCTCTGAAGTACAGTCGGTCTGTCTACCTACCTAAAGACTAGGGGGCCAAGTCTACTACATTACGAAAGTTGCATCGCTCTACCATTGTAGCGGTGTTCATCGCTCTTTTACTACGGGTGACAATGAAATGAAAGTAACGAAATCAGTAATGCACATTGCGTTTGCCGCTGCGATGCAAGTATCAGATTTGCAGTGCAGTTGCATAACCTAATACCCCCATCGCGTTTTTACAATAGGACAACCAGGAGAACGGCAAAACGTCATCCATACCAGGTGGATTTGCCATTTACGCGAAACAAACGGTTTGCGTCTACTTTCATAGTGCGAACCGCTAGGATGTGGAATGACTTGCCGGAGTCTGTGTTTCCTGCGCAGTACAGTCTGAAGGTCTTCATGTCGCGGATGAATAGGTACCTAATGGACAAGTGTGCTCAAAGAAGAACTGCAGCACGAGGAGGGAGGTTTGCGGACAGTTCTGAATGCACCAAAAATGGACAATTTTCTGTGACGTTTTTCCCTCATACTTTCCAAACTAAGTTTGACAGTTATGTCAGTTCTCCGCTCGAAATTCTGTCAGAAAAACGTCACAGAAAATTCCCCATCAGAGCTCGGGACTTGGAGGAATCTTTCTCTTCCGTAGGGAAAGTACGAGATGCAAGTCTTATTATACCTGCACAAAAATCTATAAATAGCTTATATTGAATTGAAACGTGCAGAATACATTCCATTGGGAACTCTTAATGGGGAATTTTACTTTCTATTAAGTAAAATAGTACTTAATACTTTACACACAGAGTTTGACAGTAATGACAGTTCTCCGCCCGAAATTCTGTCAGAAAAACGTCAAAGAAAATTCCCCATTAATGTCATTAGACATTAAGGTTCACTTTTTACTTGTCACATAACAACAAGAGAACTATCTCTACCTTATTGATGTTTTAGTGACACAATGGCAATGTTCTCAAAACTGTGCTATGCTATTTGTGTGCACAAACAATTATTAACTACAGCTAAATACAACAAGAAAACAAAAATTATAAACTTGCAAACAGATGTTTTCTTTAAGTCAAGTTTATTTTAACTTAAGTTCATTCTTAAATCTATCCTGTTGCTTGTTTCTGGGCCCGATAACCAGGAAGTAGGCGTCGTTTGACTTATTGTTGTTTTAATTAAAAAATCTAACAAATTGTGCCTAAATCTTAACGAGAGATTTTTTATTAAAACACTTATCAAATGCCAAGCGATCTGGCTGCGTGGGCGCAGACACATTACATAGACAAAATACTGCCGCATTTCCATACTAAATGTTCACCGCCGACTCTCAATATAGGCTTCTAATGACCTTTATATCGCTGGTGTCTTGCTCCGGATAGATTCTTAATTAGGCTCTAAAGGGGTGAGCAGAGGCTGTCAATCGATTAGTGCTGTTTATAGTTCCAGTTCCACGAGAGAAAGGCATTTTATAGCTGATTAGTCTACGATTTTGTTTAGCCTATAATTGAATATTCAATGGGAATTAATGATTTGTGACGAAATTTGGTGGTTTAATTGATTTTTCGGTCGCGGTTGGGAAATACGCTGCAGATGCTCGGATGCCCAATCTGAATAAATTAACAAGGAGCAGTTCGTTTGTTGGCCCACTCGTTTGTTTACTTAACACGAGCTTAGAACGAAGATCTATTGAGTATGTCTGGGTGTATACGTGTCTTTGGGATTACAAGCGAGTTAATTTAGAATAAACAAGGTTTCTTTTGTTCACTTGTCTTTATTATTACTTTAGTAGTATTGCTTACTTACATTTTCCTTACGTAATCACTTTCGAAGAACCTCACTTATCAAACGTACAAATAGTGTAATGGAATGGGGAAAAGTACTGAAAAATAAACTTCTTACTAATTATTTAGGTTAAGCTTGAGATTCAGATCTCCATTTGTCACGGTCCTGACGTACCCCTCTCGCTTCATCTACATTCCCAGACCTCCGGTTTCGAGTAGGTACTTTTCACGCCACCTTCCGCCAGTACATCACCAATCTGGTCGATGTATGTGCTCCTGGGGCGACCTCTACACACCCGGCCCTGCACATCACCCATATAAATTGAATATTTCACAGAAATGTAAATAGCACAAATGTGAACTACACTATGGATATAGTAAGGTATCTATAGACACAGCAGCAGCGGTACCAGAACAGTGGACTCTTAGAGCGCCGGCTTTCGTTCATTGAGGTAATAACATAAACAATACCGTTTTACCTATTACAATGTCAAGTGGTTGTTTGGAGAAGTACAGTGCGCTACAATCCACGGTTACCTAGAGTTGGTAGGGAAAATCCCTGATATATTTATTACTTACTTAAAAGTTTTCTGCTGCCTAAGTTCCTACGACGCTTGCACTATTTCCAAGCTATGCGTTGTTCTCATCACCCCTTGTACTCCCATCTTCTGTCAGAGTGATAAACTGGTAGCAGTATATGAAGTGGGTGATATGTGCACCAGTTAACACTATAACATTGTACATCATCATCATCAGCCCATACTTGTCCACTGCTGGACATAGGCCTCTCCAAATGCACGCCACTGTGATCTGTTTTCGGCTTCTCGCATCCAGCTTCTGCCAGCCATCTTGCGTAGGTCATCAGTCCACCTTGCCTGAGGGCGTCCTACACTCCGTTAGCCGAGACGCGGTCTCCATGAGAGAACTCGTTTCCCCAACGGTCATCGTTTGCAACACCACATATCAATTTTCCGAATTTTGCCTGTCCACGTTCAAAAAGTTGAAAATGACGGAAGTATATTGGCGTTGTGTAAGTGGAGCTGCAGTTCCTTGTAGCGGCGGAGATGGCTGCGGCACGACCGGGGAGCGCTCTCCGGCTGCCGCGCCCGCCATGCCCCTGCTTTATGGCATCTGCACTGCGATTGAACCTCGACACGCATTTGCGACGACAAACCATAATTCATACCCCACTCGTTGCGCCGTTCTATTACCAACTTAAACGCGGAGTACTCGAGCTCATATCTGCTTGGCAGAGAGCGAGGAGGTGCAGTAAAAAGGCGATCGTGTTCGTGATACTGCGCCGGCCGCGTCGTGATTTACGTCGACGCCGCAAATAGCGTGATTTGGACTCATTGCTCGAAAAAAAAGGATATTCTTTACTAGGTGATGGGCGTACGTGGACCGACAAATTGTTATATTGCAGGTGATCTTTATTAAGTTTATTAAATAGATAAAAAGCTGACATTCTATAAACATATCATTTTCCCTTTTGTCGGAATGAAGCTTTTGATGAAGAACTTGTTGTGACATGTGTAGAGTGCGCTGTACAAACTCTGCCACGTCTTGCAGTTCCCTATTCCTTCCACAACTTTTTTGGCTTCACCCAAGCTTAGCCCCTTACTCGTAGCTACTATATAGCATAGCATTCAGAAGCTCATTCGAAATTCGAAAACACAGTGCTGGCTGCAAATTGACTCCTCTTCGATGACGGTGCTTTTTTGTTTTTCCTATAATCTCCACGTTCTTTACCCATGGGTGACCATTTGCAGAAGCCTAGCAACAGTTATTTATTGACTGATATTTATCATCCGGAATTCTTGTCGCATTAGCAGGTATGCCCAGAAGGTCAAAACAATTTGCAAACATTGCTAATGCATATCGTCGTAGTCATCTTTATAAATGGTTAGCTGAATGTACATATAAACATTCCTCTAGAATCAGTATATTAAAGAAAACCTCATTAAAATCAGTTGTGTAGTTACATATATAATTATATACAAGCATACATAAGGGCAGACAGTGGGAGGCGACTTTGTTTTGTACTCTGTATTGAAAAGAAAGAAAAGTACTATATTTTTTCTAGTAGACCATAATAGAAAGAAGTATATACGTATTCGTATAAACAAAGGGAAACTTCTTAGTTTCCCTTTGTTTGTACTTAGTATGTGACACTAAGCAGGACTTTTTATGAACAGATCGAATGGATGGAGTTAGCCCTTTTATATCGATGGGCCAAAAAGGCCTAAGCGAGATTTTTGTCCAAAATGTTTGTTGAGAATGCAATTTGGATCGCCTTTGTTTTCTGCGTTGATTTTTCTAGGTTTCATACCTGTATGACGTGGTTTGATGTCGCCTACGCGGTAGAGATTATGTGTTTTTCTCCCTTTTTGGCGGGAAGCCATCGATATGTATGTTCCATTTTTTGGCACAAAAAAGTGCCAGTTTTCCGGTTCACTGTTAACCAATCAATAACCAAAACAATACATCTGAGATCAAGATATAATTATTTTTTAAAGTAACGCGCACTGACAATAATATAAATTAATAGTTTAAACCGGGTGTTTGTCTTTGGTTAATTTCGCTCCGTAACACCCGGTTTAAACTATTAATATAAGATATAATTGTTTTATCGAATACCTGTGCCAGGTTTGACGTGATAACTTTATCTCTCAGTATAAAATTAAAGTATTTTTTTCTATTTATACTGTGATATACAGTTTCCAGTTTAACTTGGTCCTGGGCATACCGTTTTGGGGGTGTCGTTAACAATGAAGGAGCTTCCCTTCACCCTCACCTGATCATACCTCTGCGTATTTTATACATTACTAGTGGCCTCGACAGACGTTGTCCTGTCTTAATTATTAATATGAATATAAAATTTGTATAAACTCCAGAGTGGCCTGTGCCCAGCAGTGGATGTCACGAAATATAAACTATCCTATCTCTCAAATTGGACGAAATCTGTATATATAAAAGAAAGTCGTGTTAGTTACTCCATTTATAACTCAAAAATTGGTGGGGAGGTAGCTTAGAACCGGGAGACGGACATAGGATACTTTTTACCCCGATCCTGTTGGTCACGTCGCTATATAGAGGGAGTTATAGTTTGTATGAAGAACTGAATTTACGCGAATGAAATCGCGGGGCGTCCACTAGTTACATATAAATGCCAACTTTTGTGAATATCGGTAGCCTTGGTGAAGAGTTCATTGGGAACACACATCATGACACTGGATTTTTATATATTAAGATGTTGTCTTACCTCGTGCAAAAAATAAATGAGCACTCTTTTATTTATTTAGAAACTCAGTTTTAGAGATAGTACATTCTTATTTTATGTCTATTATTCAGCAATGTTTTTAACTATATAATTAAAAACGGCTTTAAGTTTACAATCTTTGGGAGAGAGAAACTACTAATGAACAGTTGGTAATGGCGACCACCTAGAAAGTCCATGCCTTTTTATGGGATAAAGTGAAGCTGTTCTGCAAAATATAGGAATAGTTGTAGCAATTACCTAAGACGGCCGCTACCTCGGTAATTAGAGCCGCCGCTAACACACGACGTAAGTAAGTAATCTAATTTATTAACGTGACCAAATGTGAGAGACTGTACCGTTATTATCTACCTATTAGACATCCGCCATTTGAGTACGTATTTAGCGACTTGATTTATATTGTAAGTTAACGATGTTGCGAAAGTAAATCAGAAAGATTATACGAACTCAAAAGGACATGGGAAAGTTCTCTTACTGGTGCAAACTGATGGTAGAGCGATGTCACACGGCGGCGTTGCGTTAACACAACGTAATCTACTAATATTATAAATGGGAAAGTGAGTCTGTTTGTTCCGCTTTCACGCCGTAACTACTGAACCGATTGCTTTGAAAGATATATAGTTAGAAGTCCGGTTTAAATAATAGGGTACTTTTTATCCCGGATAAATTGATATTCCCCAGGGAAAGCAAAAATATTCCTTCATACCGCAATATAACCGAAGTCCACGCGGGCGAAGCCGCGGGCGGAAAGCTAGTGATTTTCATAAAGCCACTTCTTCACCAGCGTTATAATATGTATATCCATCGATGTACCTAGAGACACTTATTGCGTTGCGTTCACACAACGTCGCAGTGGCGTCTGTCTCCATCAGGGTGGCGGATAATTTCGAAGGGACCGAGAGCCATAGATCTTTTCTCAAGTAACTTATCGACTATGATCTGGCAATACGTCCTATCTAAACCGTCAGTATGATACGAGTTTGATTAGTATTACTATGTCAGACAGTACTTTTTGTTTAAAAAATTGCATGAACTTTTAAGATCAGATAGGACCTGTTGCTAGTTCAAAGTCGTTATGTCCTGTTCGAATCATGTTTTTGCGAAAGGACTCTATTGAATTATAGGTGTACCTAGTGTAGGATCAAACCGTGTTGTCTCAAATCATGTGTTGCTTATTGTTCTTCCGTCAGTACACCACTGCCTGCACCGGCTCTTAGAAGACGTCAAGACTTTGTCCATCATAAAATCGACGGGCCCGTTGGTGTAGTGGTCAGCATGTCTGCCTCTGCTCCGTAGGGTCGTGGGTTCGATTCCCACCGCTGACAAGTTCTTAGGTGATGAGCTTTTAAGTACTTGTTGGACGTGTCTGGGTGTTTATTTAAATTAAAAAAAAATATATCTCGTTGTCTGACTTCCATAACACAAGTGCTTTAGCTACTTAACATGGGATGAAGGCAATGTGTGTGTTGTTGTAAAATATCTATTTTTTTATTTTATTTAATCGAGTATACTGAACTTTTACATAGTAAAGATTTCATAGTATAAGTAATATATCGTGTTATCTTTGAATGTGAAGAGATCTCGGCAAGTGCTGGCGATGTGCGCCGCGCACGACCACGTTGTCTAGGAACAATGTCTAGAAACAAATCCCGGGGATCGGCGGGGATCAGTGGGGATCCGCGAGCTCGTAAATATCCGCGCGTGACGGGCAATTGCGGACGCGGTCACGAGTGCGCTCTGCCTCGGCCCCGCGCTATCTAGCTGGGACTCACAGATATATGCACGTACTAGAGGACGCCGCGCGATTTCATCCGCGTAATTTCTGATATTCATACAAACTTTAACAGCGACGCTTGAGTAGAGTCCGTTGTTACAGAATACGGGCCTTATTTGTTGTCGCCTAACAACCTGATTTGTCATTTTAGAATAAATAGTTCTCGTGGGAAAGTCGGGATAATTTAACCTAGCTTTATTAATATGAAGTTTCATTCAAAGCCGATGAGTCGTATTTTCGTGAAAGAACGAACATGGTTTTCAACTTTTCAGGATACGTGCCTGGATGATACCTAACATATAAAAGACAGCGGCATTAACATCTCCATCTATACAGAACTGATTTTTATATTATAGTAATTCTTGTTGAATGACTCGCCGCAGTCTGTGTTTCCTGCGCAGTACAGTCTGAAGGTCTTCAAGTCGCGGGTAAATAGGTACCTAATGAACAAGTGTGCTCCATCGTAGACCACATCGCATTGCTTATGCCATGGTGTTTAATTAAAAAAAGACTATATTTAAATCACGTCACTTTTAAAAGTAAAGAAACCAAATAACTTTGATAAAGTTATAACTTGACTTTTTCATTGGTGATGAGGGACATTTCTCGGCTTTCTCTTTTAAGGTAACAAAGACACACGCGACGATCTCGAGAATACTACTTAGTTTTTTTTTACTTTAGATTTCTTGTTAAATCAATAGTTAATTATTACAGGGACAAGCCCACCACCACCCGCGCCCTATCTGCCTCTCTCTGTACGGGCCATTCTCTGGAGACGTCTCGTTAACAGGCTTCGTGCTGTGCCAGCGATTAGCAAACATACGCAAGGATTCAAAGTTCCCTCGACTGCTTACCAGGTCCTTGAAGTATACTGGCTCTGGCTCTCATTCCTTGCCTCAATGTATAATCTGCATTCCAATAGTGCGTGGTCCCTGTTTTCGCTCGCTTCGCCACAAGGGCACTGAGCCGTGTCGCAGAGAGTCATCCGGTGTAGTCGTTCTCTGAAGCATCCATGTCCTGTCAAGATCTGCGACACAATATAGTCTGGTTCGATCCACCCAAACGTTTTCTTGTTAGTAATTAAACATAATTTAATCCGACGTTGAAATAAAATCTTACGTACATGAGATACATAAGATGGGGTCGCGGCGGTGGCGTGCCGCGCCATCGTTTGTCCGTCGAGATTTATTGACGCCGATCTGCGCCGATTCCACGAGCCACGCCGCCGCCACGCCGCCGCCGCCACGCCGCCCCGTCGCCCTGATGAAGATAGATAGATTGCTTCAGCAGACAGTACTCATTAGAAATGGCCCCGACAGTACCATTCCCAGTTGCTTATTTATTATCTGAAAGCAACGATTTATAATTGAATACGATGCAATGCTACGGAATCCATTTGTCAAGGAATAGCTGATCTGTCACAAGTCATTGATAGGTGCGCTGTATTCAAGCGTTGATTAGTTACCCAACTGTTGTAAGGATGAGGTACAATAGCTGAATATCACTGGCTCAATAGGTCACAGGTTTTGCTATGAAGAATGTCGGGTGCTTAATGATCTTCATGAGCACACCAGCTAATGTTTAAAAATTAATGTAAAAGTCAAATGCAGTAACACTTTATTAGATAACATTAAATAACTATTCAGTCTAGGTTCTTATGGTTTTGTAGAGACATTTTGATCAATATTTCTTCTGAACTAGTAGACGCTCTGCGATTTTATTTCATACAAACTGTAAGTCACTCTATTTAGTGACTCGTTATGTACCAAAAACACACATCAAAATTGCAATCAAGAATATATTTATAAAAACTGAATTCATTCATAATTTATTCAAAATGTGGTGATAAGTCATTGATGACAGACAGGCACGGGGAATTACGTAGGTAGGAGATCGATCCAGAAAATTAGATTTGATTTAAATAAATTAGATTTTTTTAGAGCTGAAACTGTTCTTGATCCCTAGACACTTTTGATGTGTGTATTTCTTTATCGTTATAATTACTATTACATACAGATATACAGTAGTATAGCACAAAGCTTGATGAAAGTCTTTTAAAACAAAAGTAAATGTCCCCGGTTCAAGTTAATTTCTTTCTTTAAATGACTTTTACATCTAAGTACTACACATAAATAGGACTTAATACTGCACACATCAAAAGTGTCTAGGGATCACTTTTCACTTTAAAAGAACACTTTTCGCTCTAAAAAAACTAATTTATTTAAATCAAATCTAATCTTCTGGATTGGTCTCCTACCTAATGCACCATGCCTGTATCAATGACTTATCACCACATTTTGAATGAATTATGAATGAATTCAGTTTTTGTAAAATATACTTATTCTTGATTACAATCTTCTAAAATGTACATGATCTCTAGACACTTGATGTGAAAGTCATTTTCTCATAAAGCATTTACATACATATACGTACATACACTTCACGCCTGTCTTCCAGAGGGGTAAGCAGAGACTACAGATCTCCATGTGTCACGGTCCTGACATACCCCTTTCGCTTCATAAATTCGCTTTATAAAGCATTTATGGAAATGTTATGGTTTTTCGAATAGTTCAAAGTAGCAGTCGTTATTTTAAGAGAAAATTGCTTTGAAATGTTACTAAGTGTCTACATGTTTTATTCACGTGACTGCAGATACATTCGTAATAAACGTCCGATATTCCTTGCTCGACGCTCCAAGTAAATGTATGTAAAATGTGTTGGTATGGTAGGGATAGCGATCTACTGCGTCACGTCACAGCGAAGCGACACCAGCGACATCTGCGTAAACTGCATCGCCCAGTGACTTAGCGTTCCATTCATTTGCTACACCTTAATGCTCTTTACAATTTCCTTTTTCACACAAACCAGAGCTAATAGTGGACAGGTGTTGGGCTTATTTACAGCGCTCACAGTTAGTATGCAATATAGTGCGGTGGTCGGAGCGGAGTCGCAACTCGATACAAATCTCGGCTAATGAAGTCGCGGTTTATGTCACGGCGTGCTGTTACTCGTGGTAGCGCTGCATTTACTTTATTGTTGCGGCGGCGGCGCGGTGGTGCGGCGGTGAGGGGTGCGGGGCGCGGCTGGGCGTGTCCGCGCGCTCCCATTGGCCGTGGCGTCGGCGTCGCGACGGAGACAATGCCGCGTGACCTGCGCCCGCGCCGCCGCCGCCGCTCTCTTTACGAGTTTTTGTTCTTGGCTGCCATTAGCCAGTGTCGCGTTTCACAACCAACATTACTGGAGCAACTGCTTAGGAAGCTCGGGCCGCGCTTGCAGAGGTTGCCACTAACCCAAACAAAATCATTCCTTGAAGGCTTTTTATTGCTTCCACTTGGATTGCACAGCTTTTGAATATTACGATTTTCATTCCTCCAGCCATTTCATTCCTGCGTGTAGAAATAAACCGCAGGAATGAAATGGCTGCACAATATTGTGATGAAAAGCTTCGACTTTTCAAACATTTACTCGTATATTAGTATTTAGTGCTATAGGTACGTATAAACCCCAAATTGACACATAGGTGTCATAGGATGATGATGATATATGACACCTATGTATAGGTAACTTGTCTTTACGAAATATAGGCTCCTACCTATCTACTCACCAACAAAACACAGGACCTACGTTAGCCTATGTCGTGAGTACAACAAAAAAAGATCTGGCAATAACTCTATTATTAGGTCGGGTAGCCAAAATGCTAAGGTAGGCAGTGTCTTTTTGCCTATACATATAGTGAGCACGCCACTGAATTTATTCACAGTAACAGACGAAAACAGTAACAGACGAAAAGTGATATTAAATTGATATTCAATGATAATATTCTAAATTTGGTTCTTTACATCATTATGACAACAGCTTCAGTAGTTCCCTCAACTCAAGTAGCACAACAGTATTCATGACATGGAGCAGTTTATAAAACAAGTGCAGAACTAGGAACTGCACCCGCCGACCATTCATAAAGCATTACGCAAGCAATCGTTGATGAATGCGCGATGTTCGGCTCCGCTGTATCTAGATCCGACGTGTTACCAAACACGTTATTAAAATTGAAAGGCCAATTCCGCATAAACCGAGCACAGAGCCATTACACGCGGCGTAATATAACGACAGTCAATATATCGCGCTGGATATCGCATTTAACCCGATCCATAATATTGGTATCGAAATAAATTCTCGCTTAGAGATTGCACGAGTATAAATAAAAATAAATAACGCCTCGGATTCTAGTACCGTTTGTTTGGTTGCGTGCGGCGGAGCGGCGGCGGCGCGGACCGCGGCGGAGGAGCGGCGTGGGCACGCCGCCGCCGCAGCCGCCGGTCACGCCGGTGAAATACCGCCGCCAGGAAATAGTGAGGGGCAGTTTATCGGATGGCACCCGGCATAAATGACTATTGCGAGAGCTGAATAAAGATTATAGCACTTGGCAGCGCTTCTGCGGGCGTTCGCTTGTTCACTTGCCGTGCTCGCGCCCGTGTTCAGATAACAGATACCTCAGTACAGTCGGAGACAAGTAGAGCGGTGGATTTACCATTTACGCGAACCAAAAGTTTGCGTCTACATTCATAGTGCGAACCGCCAGGACGTGGAATGACTTGCCGGAGTCTGTGTTTCCTGCGCGGTACAGTCTGAAGGTATTCAAGTCACTGAGGTGAATAGGTTCCTAATGAACAAGTGTGCTCCATCGTAGACCACATCGCTGCTTAACATCAGGCAGGATGGTGGTCAAACGCTTGTTCATTGTGATAAAAAAAATACTTCATACAAACTATAACATCCTCTAATTATACTGTTATCTTGTTATGGATTAGGCAGCCATATTAGCAGCATACATCGCTGCTTAACATCAGGCAGGATGGTGGTCAAACGTTTGTTCGTTCATAGCGATAAAAAAAAGTTTCAGGATGCTTGCGCGTTGAGCCCCTCAACTGTCATATTCTATGCATTGTTATTAATGCTATAATTAATGCTGCCCGGGGGGTCAAGTCTGCCACACTTTGATAGTTGCATCGCTCTGGCATTGTAGGAGCAAACGACATGCATCGCTGTTTTACTAAGGACGACAGTGAAATGAAAGTAACGAAATCTGCAATGCACATCATTTACAGCTACGATGCCAGAGCGATGCAACTACAACAGTGTAGTAGACTCAGGCTCCAGGAAATATACACGCATCAAAAGTGTCTAGGGATCAAGTACATTTTAGAAGATTGCAATCAAGAATATATTTTACAAAAACTGAATTCATTCATTCAAACTGTGGTAATAAGTCATTGAGACAGGCATGGGGAATTAGGTAGGAGACCAATCCAGAAGATTGGATTTGTTTTAAATAAATTAGATTTTTTTAGACCTAAAAATGTTCTTGATCCCTAGACACTTTTCACTACATTTTGAATAATTTATGAATGAATTCAGTTTGTGTAAAATATATTCTTGATTGCAATCTTCTAAAATGTACTTGATCCCTAATGTCAACATTAATGCTTCACTTCACGCATTACGCCTGACAATTTCGTAAGAGATATTAGTTGAGTTACTTTCATCATTACGCTTCCTAAGTTTATTATATCTAAAACCATGTGGTAGTTGCGGCACAAACCTGCATATACTCTGTTACTTAAGTATACGAAGTACCCAGTAGATACAATTTCCTCGACAAACGTTATTTATGCCATATCGTTAGACGTGAAACGTACAGCGAAATGTAGTAACAAACAGCGCGGCCATCTTATTAATTCAACAGCACTACGCACTAAACTGCATCTGTTTATAAATCCATTGCAGCAACTTATACATAATTAGTTAAATACTAGTTGCGGGCGGTTAAATTGAATGCTAACGTCCTCCCATCGGCATCCAGCTCACGTCGCGGCTTAAATCTGTGTAATTAGAGAGAAGAGGTCATCGCGATAGTATCTCGCGATCCTATTACCATGCGATGGCGATCTGATAGCGATGACATGTCGCCGGCGACAACACAGCCGTAATTGTGCAATTAGACGTTTTTGCGTCCGCGTCGCCGGAGACGGCCGGCGCATGAGCGAGCATGATGATCTATCAATCAATAACGAACAAGTCGAGCGTGGCGGCGAAAATACAGTCAGAAGTTTGTTTTTACTACCGAATAACTTGTCTGAATTATAGAGGCGTTTAATGTACGTTGAAAGGTTAATTGGGGACTCTGTTTTTTATTATCAACATTTTAAAACTTACTGAGCATTATTGCCAAGCATGGACTTTATAAATATAAATGAGATAAGACTATTTTAGGAATTACTCTTACATTGTAACCTCAACTTTGGCTCATATATATTGAGACTACGGCCCAACAAGCATCACAGTGCGAACAGCCAGAATGTGGAATGACTTGCCGGAGTCTGTGTTTCCTGCGCAGTAAAGTCTGAAGGTCTTCAAGTTGCGGATGTATAGGTATTAGGTACCTATTGTGGAACAAGTGTGCTCCATCGTAAACCACACCTCTGCCTGTCATCAGGCTGGATAGTGGATAAACGCTTGTTAATAGAGCATTAAAAAAACTCTAGTTGGAACTTAGAGGTAGAATGTGTTCAGGTATTTACTACGATAATAAATAATAAATAAATAATTCACTAAACATTCATAAATCTTTTCCGGTCGGGTTTTCCGGTTTCGAGTACTTTTCACGCCACCTTCCGCCAGGACATCACCTGGTCGATATATGTATGTCCTTCTGTGGCAATCTCTACTCACCCGGCCCAATACATCACCCATATAAATCTATTTCGCTATCGACTTTCATCAATTCAATTCGTTTATTGCACTCATGTTACAGCAAAAGTTCTTAAATAAATAGCAAAGTATCAAACATGAGAGCAAAAGCAACAGTATGGTTTGTAGTACCTCACACTCGCCATGTGTGAGGTACTAAGTACACTTACTTAATTATAAACTAAATTACAACTAAATCATACTCTTGTGAACGGATATCTTCTTTCCAATAATAGAAAAAAATGTCATTATGGAGTTTTTTTTATCACTATGAACTAGCGTTTGACCACCATCTTGTCTGATGTTAAGCAGCGATGTGGTCTACGACGGAGCATACTATGGAGTTATCCGCGAACAATCATAGAAATGGAATGTACAGTTTTATTGAGGAAGACACCTTGTTAAATAATGTTTAAATAGTGTCTTTTTGCCTATGGTGTGCACGCCACTGCCTCCTTGAAGTCGCGTAAAAACCTGTACTGGAAAGCATCAGGCTAATACCGACGGGTTGTCGTATTATTATACACACATCAAAAGTAATCATCATCTAAAAGAAAATCTAATTTATTTAAATCAAATATAATTTTCTGTATTGGTCTCCTACCTACTTCCCTGTGCCTGTATCAATGACTTATCACCACATTTTGAATAAATTATGAATGAATTCAGTTTTTTGTAAAATATATTCTTGATTGCAATCTTCTAAAACGTACTTGATCTCTAGACACTTTTGAGGTGTGTAATTCATTAGATGTAGGAATTCACTGACTCTACCGTTCGCTCATCTGTTCTACTTACTGCTAGTGTACGAGGAGACCTATGCCTTAATAGCCTTAATGCCCAGCATAATTAACCGTATCTGAATCATTTTATCATATCACAAAAAAAACCTCACCACACTTTCCCCGCAACTGGTATCATCTGAAACTAGCTAAAAAGTGAATTAAGTCGTTAAATGTTGAAAGGTGAACGAAATAAGAATAATTTTCTTCAAAAAAGCTTGCCAATGACCACGCGAATAACTCTTAAGTGGGCAATAACTATATGGTGTATACAAACACTACTTAAACAGTGTATAAAATAGTCTGTCGGTGAAAGATGACGAGCTCCGGTCACGAAGTCATTACCCCAGTTCAAGTGCGCGGGAGCCTTCAAGATTCAGCTGACGGATTGCGGGCTTAGCATGCAGGCGTGAACTTGTCCCGAAGCGCTATCTCTATCTATTGCGCATGTCAAATTAACAATACTTATACAGTCCAACAATACACAATGTTACGGTTACTTCATTTTTATTATTATCTATTGTACCAAATGAAAGCAGTAAAGAATGGGGAATTTTCAAACTCCAAAAGTTTCTTATCTAGATATCGCTCTTAGATATCCAGGGGGACTTCTGTCAGTTATATTTTAGTGCGTTTTTTATTATTTGGATGAGTTATTAAGAATTTAGACACTTTTGTAACATGTAGACAAACAATAAAAAAAAATACTGTCGCCTTCAATACGGACTGCTTG